>CM072515.1:10025382-10070382 GCA_036898135.1 Oncomelania hupensis
ACTTTTCTCCTTGTTCTATGGAGGCAGCAATCCAAATAAGTTCATGTACGTTGAAAGACAGTAAAATAAAATACTAGATTGAATCGAATTGAATTTATCTCCATAATATAATACATTAAGGACTTCTAAAAAGTTGCATTCTAACCATGTATATGGAATTAAAATATTCGCCGTTTTGCCCGAGAGGAAACTGTTAAGAAAAAGTATATTTCCATGTTTGTTTGGTTGTTTTTTCCTTCCAATGAATGACTGACTGATTTGATTGATAGAATGGACGTATCTTCAAATTGCAGTGGCATTCGGGTCCTGTGATGTCAGTCTGGAGAACATGACGCACGTCGTGGAATGCCCTAAGCATGCGCACTGCGAAGGCCACACTTGCACTTGTGACAAGGACCTGGGTTTTGTGCTTAACAAAACTACCCAGCAGTGTGAGCTAGGTACTGTATACCATCATTGATTGCGTTATTGATTCATTGATTCGTTCATTCATTTTTTTTAATTTATTACCTCATTGTCCATTACCCCATAATTAAGATTTAAAGTGCGTCTGAGGTCGAGATCAAAATTGCACAAAAACTTATTAAATGTCTTAGTCAGCAATAGTCTTTATCAACCCACATCTACCAACGTGTATATATTTTGTGCGTTTTGGTGTATTCTTTATTACATTAATTTTTTATCGTAATTATGTTTCCTTTTTTCTTTCTTTTTTTTAGTGCGTGAATGAGTAAGAATTGCGCTTTGAACCGAATTTTTAATTATGTAGCCACCGCCTTGAGAACACGGCCCAACCCGAGCTGTTATTTTCATTTATCCCTCAAAAGAGGGACATAGAAATATTTTACCTGCAAGGCGGTGAAGCGTTGTTGGTAGTAGACCGGGTTGCCGGCTATTAGTGCCACGACACTTCGCTGCAAAATCGCTGCCACCGACCTGCATAAAATGCCTGCCGACAATGTAGTCTCGCTCACCACCAAAAGCAGAAGGCGAATGGTCAGCAGGGGAGAACAAATGTCAAATCGCCTTGTCCTGCATAACACAATGGCATCCCCAAAGGATTCTGCACAGCAGGAGCCACCCAAGGCTAGTCTAACCAAGAAATTCAAGGTAGACAACTTCTCTCCCAAGCCTCAACCAGTCGCATCCCTTTCCGCTACATGTCCCACAGCTCAAATCCAATCATGCACTCATGGTTTCCCCTTTCGCAACAGGTATGTCTGGAACCGACACTGACTACGCCCAGTCAGTCCACGTTCACTGACTTAACAGTAAAAAAAAAACTGCATTCAGCAGTTACCACGGTCCAGCATTATCCTGTTCCCGGTCGTTTGCACCACTTGTAGCCGAGCGGAGTATTTTGACTCCCGTCTCTCGGCCACCACCTTGAGAACACGGGCCCTACCCGAGCTGTTATTTTTATTTATCCCTCAAAAGAGGGACATCGAAATATTTTACCTGCAATGCTGTGAAGCGTTGTTGGTAGTAGACCGGGTTGCGGCTACTAGTGCCACGACACTTCGCTGCAAAATCGCTGCCACCGACCTGCATAAAATGCCTGCCGACAATGTAGTCTCGCTCACCACCAAAAGCAGAAGGCGAATGGTCAGCAGGGGAGAACAAATGTCAAATCGCCTTGTCCTGCATAATACAATGGCATCCCCAAAGGATTCTGCACAGTAGGAGCCACCCAAGGCTAGTCTAACCAGGAAATTCAAGGTAGACAACTTCTCTCACAAGCCTCAACCAGTCGCATCCCTTTCCGCTACAATTAAAAAAAAATGCGTTACATAAATCTTCTTCTTCTTCTTCTTCTTCTTCTTCTTCTTCTTCTTTTATTATTATTATTATTATTATTATTATTATTATTATTATTATTATTATTATTATTATTATTATTATTATTATTATTATTATTATTATTATTATTATTATTATTAATAGTACTACTATTATTTATATACTATATAATGTTA
This sequence comes from Oncomelania hupensis, assembly GCA_036898135.1. Classification (NCBI taxonomy): domain Eukaryota; kingdom Metazoa; phylum Mollusca; class Gastropoda; order Littorinimorpha; family Pomatiopsidae; genus Oncomelania; species Oncomelania hupensis. Next base: position 10,027,359 of record CM072515.1, read on the forward strand.
ATGCTAACCTCGTTCTCACTTTCACCGTCTGAACTGAACTGCACTACAATAATACAAATTATTTGAGAAAAACAAACAACTTACACCCCTCCACCAATTCCTTGTCGCGATGGAGCTGATGCTGTGAATGAATGAACATTGAGGTTTAACGTCTACAGCCACCATTGGCGATAGGGCAGACGGAGATAGCCATCCCAGGGAAAGAGGGGTAGGGACCTGAATCAACACTGAACCACCAGAGCAATCATGCTGCTAACATGGACGGTGGCAAATTGCCATTTGTTATTTCGCCCACCACGGGATTCGAACCTGGCTGACGCTGTGCGCTTGTAAAAAGGTGTAGCCGGAGCGCCGTCCACTTCAGACTTTGGTAGCAGGTTTAAAATGCCGTGCATAAAAGAGGGAGATATAATAATACACTAGAAAACACGTCATTAACACTCTGCAGTCGTTGGTTGGAGGGGTTCATCTTAGTCTTCGTAATAGGACAGTAGGCTACTTTGAAGGGAGATACATTGAAAATCAGAAGCTGAACACACAGCCGTGAAATGCAATTTTCTTTCACGTCATGCTTTCTGGAATTTAACACACACCAAACAAGTTTGTTGCTTTCTTTATGCTTTTTTTTTTTTTGGGGGGGGGGGGGGGGGGGGGGGGAATTTAAAAACAAAACGTTTGTTGTAAAAAAAAAACACTTTATTTTGCTGTTCAGTTTCCACGACGAAATTAGCACCCATCAACGCAGGAGTGGAGTGTAACGACACGGCTCCGTGTGTGCCGCACGCCACTTGCGCTGGCGACAGTTCAACCCCCAATCTAAAGATTTGTCGCTGTGATGACGATTTCTATGACAAAGCTGGAACATGCCAAGCACGTGAGTACTTCACAGTTTTCATTATTAGGCAAGGTTCTGACCACTCGGAGAGGGGAGACTATTATTTCAAGAGGATCTCCGCTTAAGTTTTTGAAATGTAACCTTAGTCTCGTTTGAGGTTTTCGTCGGTGAGAGTATTTGTATAGTCATGACGCCCGATACTGTCTATATGTGACGTGAACGACACCCGGATGCCAGTGCTTGAAGTCAAACGCGATCTGGCGATCTTAAACAGCAAAGGGAGGGATGGGGAAAGAGGGGGTGGGGGGGGGGCTTTTCTCGTTTGTGACGTAGCACTGGACTAACGATGGGTCGAATGTTTGCTGTTTCTGGTGCGGAATTTCAGCCAATCGCAAGATCCGGTACGAGCATGCGCTGACAGCTATCGCCAAAGGCAATGGATCAATTTCTGATAAGGCAACGAGTGACTATCAGGGGTTATCCCCCGTTTGTGACGTAGCACTGGATTCTCGGCTTTTCCCATTGCTTTTTTCTACCGCACTTTGGCGATCTCCTGAAGCAATGAGTGCGGTTCTAAAGAACAGGGGTTTGCGTTTGCGTTTTGATTACTGTTTGGTAGTATACACTTGAACCCCCCACACCTACCACCCCCAACCCCCACCCCCACACAAAAATTAAAAGGAGAAGAAAAAGGTGTTTCTGAAGGGTTAGAATCCTTTTCATCAGGCGTTCGTTGCCCGATTTGGAATGACTGGTTTCAGAATGCATGTGAACAAGTCTACACTTTCAATCGACACAGTTTAACCATTAAGAGAAACATTTATTTGATGTTGTATGTATAATCGTTCTTATATAAGCGCTTATCCAGTTCAAGAGCTGCTCAGGGCGCTGGCCCATAAGGTTCTAACTCAAGCTGTTTGAGACGCCCACTTGCAAACTTGCAACTCTGACGCCCAGACGACTGAGCACAATCCTGGTCAACCGGGTATGTGGGAGACGGGACCTACTGCTCGCTGGGTGTATTTGTGTAGCCGACATTCACCTGTATAGGACATCATTAGCTTCAGAATCTTTAAAACCCGTGCGATGAAATCATTGCGTGCACAGACTAAACCTCGGTATATACTCTCATCCGAAGGAGAGCATGCTGGAGCTATCTCTGAAACACTAACTATGAGCATTACAGAGGGTGACGAACAGTTTTTAATTTATTTATTTATTTTTTAAAGAAGTAAGCTTAGTTGTCTCGACTACAAAAATGGAAACGGATCTGTCAGTAACTAGCAAGACCTTTCTTTTCTGCTCACCGTCGTTGTTTGACTTTGGCACAATCATTCCCCTGGAAAACCGACGAAACAGAACACAATTAAGCGTGCATCTAGCTGAGAATGTAAAACCAAGGAAGGTAAAGAGCTAAGGAATTTAGAGTCTATGAGCATTGTGGTCAGGAAGCTGGCCTTGAGGGGAGAGAGAGAGAGAGAGAGAGAGAGAGAGAGAGAGAGAGAGAGAGAGAGAGAGAGAGAGAGAGAGAGAGAGAGAGAGAGAGAGAGAGAAAGCTGACGCCTTTCTCAGTTGTGATAAAGAGGTTACCGGTGAATTGTTTGATTTCGAAAAAAACAGCTTTGTAAATACTCTTCTTGTTTTTGTTGTTGTTGATGATGTTCGTGTTTTTTTGTTGATGTTGATGTTGTCGTTTTTGTTGTTGTTGATGTTTTTGTTATTGTTGTCTCTGAAAAAAAAAGGATTCGCAAATACTCGTGGTGTTGCTGCTGCTTTTGTTGTTGGTAAATGTTGTAATTGATATTGTATGCTGATGGTGGTATTGTAATGGGTCGTTTTGTTGACAGTGGTGTTTTTGTTGATGATGTTGTTGTTATTGGTGTTTTTTTGTTGGCGGTAGTGGTGGTGAAAGTGGTGTTTTTGTGTGTTGTTGTTAGAAGTGGTGGTGGTGGTGAAGAAGGTGAAGGTGTGTTTAGCATTGTCAAAAAGAATGTATGTACCGTTTTCAGGAGTGACGGTAGAGAACTTATGTCTTCACCTGATAACGGACCCAAACCAATGTGTAGAAGGAGCCGATTGCAAACTATTATACAGCGAATACAGATGTAGCTGTCGGGATACATACTATCGGAATTATAATTTGTGCTACCCACGTAAGTATCCCATTTTTGGACTGGAATATAAGCGATATTTTTATATATGCGATATTGGGGAATGGGCTTTTAGACGGCCGTAAGACTATAATGGTCGCGTACTGTCCAGCACTTGTTTTGGCCAATAGACTTGTTTTTTAAAAAAAAATCACGTTTATAATAATCAGTTGACGGAATTTGGCTCTGTGACATGGCGGCTTGCCGCAAGTACAACATCCGTTGGTATAGTAACCGGTATCGGGTTAACATGAACTGTCAACTTCCGTCGGTTGTGAAGAGCGATGCATTTCGCACTATATATATATATATATATATATATATATATATATATATATATATATATATATATATATATATATATATATATATATATATATATATATATATATATATATATATATATATATATATATATATATATATATATATATATATATATATATATATATATATATATATATATATATATATATATATATCTCGGCAACTGTAATATGTGCATTAACTCCTACATTCTACGTTTGTCAACTGATTATTATAAACGTAAATTTGTTTATAATTGTACACAAATTGAACGGGTTTGAAAATAGGCTGCGCATAGGATTGTTTGTTACTTTGGGTGCTTGCATAAATAACTGTTGAATGGACTGAGTCTCCTTCTTTCTGGATAAATCTTCTAGTTCGTTCCTAAAGATTTGAAAACTACGACGACCCGCGATTTTAGCTGAAGGGACTTGGATACCTCGATATAACAACAGAGAAAGAGAGAGGGATGCGATCTCAGAAAGACGCTCACGTATTCAAAATATGTGTGTGCTTGATAGATCTCCATACCTGTCAAGGGGTTTTCGGGTTGCGGTGTAGCAATTTAAAAGAAAAACCATAGCAAATGGAGGTTTGGTGTAGCACCAATGTGAATCCCGCGATTCGCAACCAAACTGGAAACTTCTGCATCCAATATAAACACACACATCCAGTGTGTTTACAAATTTATTGTAAAATCTTGTTAATGCACAACACTTTAGCTATTACCATTATCATTATAAAAATTTTCAGGTACGTTTTTCAAAATAAAAGTGAAAATGCAAAAAAAAATAAAATAAAATAAAATAAAACATACAGACAGAAAATCATTAAAAAAAAACAACAAGGGAGACAATCACTGACACAGAAAAAGCAGATTAACTTTTTTCCCCCCAAACAAATTTGCTTATTCACAAAACATGGTTTAAGGTGCCTTCCTGGTCGTTTGAGTTTTTTTAGGTGGAGGCTTTGCCATTTTCTTTGTTCAACTCCGTCTAGCGTCTGTCTCTCCCTCACAAAGACTGATTGCAGACTGAAGTTCTGAACGAACACGTGTTGCGGAAGTGCGGTGCTTTTACTAAGTGTCTTTAAACCGGACTCGACCGGAACAGACTACTTTCGCGCGAAAACCCCCTGGGTTAAAAAATATTATTGTCACTTTTGAAAAATTGCGTAGCAGCTTTGTGATACGCCGTAGCAATGGGAAATTGTTTAAAATGCGTAGCGCTACGCAAAAATCCGTAGCACTTGACAGGTATGGATCTCTGACCCTCGGCTAGCGTGACGGGCGTCTGTTTAGTGAGAACTGGCCTATTCAATACCGCAAATACTGTTTTTGCAGGGCAGCAAAATGGCGGGAACTGTAATGCTGAAAACCAGTGTGTGGATAACGCGTCTTGTGTGAATTACACGTGTTTCTGTAAAGCCGGTTTCTACAGCAACGCTGGATCTTGTTTGCCACGTGAGTCAAAAGTGTGTTGTTATAAAAGAATAAAATACCCCTATAATTGTCTACTACTATCACACTACCACACCCATTGCCCTCTCCTCCTCTTACATCCTTCGTATTCCTCTATCACCACCTCTTTCCTAACCACTCCCAACAACATACATGTGCAGGAAGTGAAGAAAAGAGACACTGCTTGGAAAACGACACTTAAGGGGAAGTCACACGAATCCCCAACCCCTTCACCCTCCCCCCCCCAAAAAAAAAAATAAAATAAAAAAAATTAAAAAATCACGAAATATTTATGAAACACAAACATTTTTATGTGTTTTTTTTTTTAGTTTTTTTTTAACTGTGTTTTACACTTGATCATGTCTGAAACCTCTGTAAGGGCAAACTGATTAGTAATTTAGAACCTGCGCTAACATGTTTTGTTGCACCACACAAATGTAATCCTTTGTGGTGTGTGTACCTGTGTTGTTGTTTTTTTAACACTGGGAGTGTTTTTCTCCTAGGCAGAAAACACGCTTGTCGGCCTAGCGGAGTGTTCTTATCTTTTCTTAACTCTGCAGCCAGAAAAATAACATTTCCTTCACAACCCCTCTCCCACCGCCCTTATCCTCTTCCTACGGAGGTAAATCAGACTTCCATGAGAAGAATACTGCTGTACATTTGGGTACCTTCTCTCTAATGGAGCGATCTGTGCATGCCGGTGTTTTTTTTTTTGGTCCCATTTCTGCAATTGTATCAAACCATTTGAAATAATTCAGCATCTTTTTCAACCAAAATTATTATTATTATTATTATTATTATTATTATTATTATTATTATTATTATTATTATTATTATTATTAAATTTTTAATTTTTTAATTTTTTGTTTTGTATTTTTCAAATTTTATTATTATTATAATTATTATTATTATTATTATTATTATTATTATTATTATTATTATTATTATTATTATTATTATTATTATGAATTATTTTTTTATTTTAAAAAATATATATTTTTATAATTATTGTTTATTACTTAATGGGACATACATAGCTTTTGTCCCATATGTCAAGGGCTGCTTTATTAAAGGCGGTGACCGATGAGGATCTAACTCAAACCGCCCGGGGCGCCCACTCGCTCCATTAGGCGCCTTTGCTGAGGCTCCAGGTCAAGACAACTGAGCACAATCATGGGCAAGGCAACCGGGGTTAGGGGAGAAAGGATCCATTAATGCTTTCTGGGTATATGTATGCAGCTGGTACTCACCCGCCCAGGACATTAGCGTCACGTCAGGACCTTTAAAGTCCCAGCGATGGAATGCTTGTGTGTGCTCAGACAAAACCTCGGTTTATGCTCTCATCAGAAAAAAATAGGGAGTCGTGGGGGTGGGTGTAGGCGGTGGGCACTTGCCTGTGCTTCAGTCGTGTTATTTTGGACGGCACTCCCAAGCCGTCATTTAGCGTGGAACGCCCTTCCTGCACTGTTATCGCTTAACATCCAGTGCTTAACGGTGTTGCCGTCACTTACCCACTGAACCAACTGCGCTCCATCAAACCATCCCCCTCCCATCCACTCCTACCTCCCAACCCAAAGCACCACTTCTATCCATTTTTTCAGAGATTGCCCTTGGCCGATCATGTGACCCCGCGCTGTCCAATAAGGAGCAGTGCGTCGATCAGGCTAAGTGTGACGTCCATTCTGGTACATGCGTCTGTATGTATGGTTACTACGCTACTGCGGGCACGTGCACCAAAAGTAAGTAGAGCACACTAGAGCGGGGTGGGGTGTTGGTGGTTAGGGAGAGAGAGAGTGTGTGTGTTTGAACTTAATATCACTTTTATTAAAGTGTGCAAGGAGAACAAGTTGTGTTTAAATGTCAGCCGTTAAATCCCAACATTTAAGAAAGTTTAGGACAGAGCAACTGTAGCGTAAAGATGAAAATTGTCTGCAGGAGCACACCAGCAATTCAAACACCGTCACTTTCACAGTGACACTCTCTTATTAGTGAGCACTGCGATTTTTAAAACTATGTCTCAGTTATATTTGTTAGCCATTTTGACCAGACACCTGTTTCTACTTTGGGAGCGTCTTCAGTGGTCACGGAAATGGTGAGACACAGAACACTTGGCTCAAACGCCACCACAGGACTATCTTGGCCGCCCCTGATACGTTGGAGACAGTTTGACTGCCAAAGGTTTCCCCTAGCGTGCTGCTACAAGGCAGAAAATGAAAAGCAGCCAAGCTGGCACTGGAAGAAAATATGTAGTGACGAATTGTCGTGTTGAGGCTTGGAAGCTCTGCCGCTCGACTGTGGATCCAGACTCCAGGATGCCAAGTACCAATTTTATTAATCGGAATAACTTAAGTTGAGGAACTACTGTATTGAATATTATAGTTTCAGTTTATAGAATCTCCAATTCCATAGATGTATTTACTGTTTCGTAGCTCAGATAGGATGTTTGTGTATTGAGTATGTGTGAGAGAGGGAGTTTGGGGGTTGTGTTAGTGTGTGTGTGTGTTAATGTGTATGTGTGTGTGTGTGTTTGTGTGTGCTGGTATGTGTGTGCTTGTATGTGCGTGTGCTTTGTATGAGTGTGTGTGTGTGTGTGTGTGCCTGCGTATTGGAGTGGTGCCGGGGGTTTCAGTATAAATAGTATCCCCACTTTTTGGAAATGTAGTGCCTTTAATTCCCACTGTCGCTGTCTTTCTCATTTGCTCTTTCTCATTCCTGCTCTGTTCTATCAATCTGCTATACTATCATCTTCGCTAGACCAGTCACCTACCTTTTTTCTTGAAAACTCTTCCGGGACAAGACTCCTTATTTGTGTATGAGGTCTGTTGGATCAGCTTGGGAATATTGGACGCTTTCTGCCAGGTGGTCACTAGGGCTTCCTATGATGTTATTATTTAGCAATGTAGGCATTTTATATGTATGTGTTTTGTTGATATTGTATAATGATGTTTGTATTCTATTTTGTGTTTGTAAACGGTGGTTCGATAAATTAGAGTACTGCCTCAGCGTCCCCTACGTGGGATGTCTTTATTGTAGAGTGACTGGCTGGTGGAGAGCTTTCAGTGTTACCACTAGGGTTGTTTCAGCAGATCTTTTATGCGGATCAGGGGTTGTCCGGTCCTGATTTGGCTCGGAGGAGTCCGCTGGACCTAAAGCAACAATCATGTAATGTAATGTAATGTAATAGGTGCGAGTGTGTGGGCTTGTATGTGTGTATGCGTTCGAGCGCGCCTTTGAAAGCTTGTATGCACGTGTTTATATACGAGTATGTGTTCTCTATCCTACCATCCCGCCCTCATCCTAAACACCATCCTTTCTACCCCCTCCCCCTCCCCACTTTTCCTTTTTTCCCACATCTTTCCCCTTTCCTAACAACACTCCACCCACCTCCGCCTTACCCCTCTCCATCCATTCACTCCCATCACGTCCCTCCCCTTCCTCCCTCTCTTCCCCTTCCTCTGCATGTTTATGTTAACCTTTCACCTGTGCATTTCCCAGAATCCGACGCCGGGGCACAGTGTGACCGTACACTAACAACTGACCAGTGCATGCCAAACTCACACTGCAACAATAGCGGTGTTTGCCAATGTGATCAGAATTACTTTTTGTACAATTCCAGTTGCCGCAATCGTAAGTTGTGGAACGATGGTGGCGGTGGTGATGGTGGTGGAGTTGATGATGATGATGATAATAATGATGATGATGATGGTGATGGTGATGATGATGATGATGATACGTCTACAACAGGTGATGATGATTATAATGATGCTGCTGACTGATGAAAATGATTAAGAAGGGAAAGAGGAGGAGAAGGAGGATGACGATGAAGAAGAAAAAGATGAGGAGGAGGAGAATGGTTGAAGATAATAATGATGATGATTGGAAGGACGAGCACGATGGTGACGATGAAGAGGATGATGATGAGTTGGAGGTGATGGAGGAAGAACATTACTCTAGGGTGACGATGATAATGAGAAGAACTGATCGGAATAATAAAATGAAGAAGAAGAGAAAGTAGAAGAACAAGCGAAAGAAGAACAAGAGAAAGAAGAAGAAGATGAAGGAGACTAAGAATTATTATTATTGTTGTTGTTGTTGATGTTGTTGTTCTAATAGTGGTTGTGATGATGATGATGATGATGATGATGATGATGATGATGATGATGATGATGATGATGATGATGATGATGATGATGATGATGATGATGATGATGATGATGATGATTGTGATGTTGTTGTTGTTGGATTGATGACTGCTTGATTGCATGGATGCATACACAGAATAACACATCGAACATCTGATAAAAGTTCACAGCTTTGTTGAACACCAAACGCCACCATTGACATGCAGAGCATAAGCTAAAGGGGAAACATTCTAATAATCCAAACAATAAAGAAGGAGCGATTGCGTCCCTTGCACCAGTCATATAGAAATCAATACTGATCAATGTCAATACATTACATCATCCTCCTCCTTGAATGGAAAGTTAAATGAAATGAATAATATGTGTAGCATAAATTGTGTATTTAGCTTTTGAAAATTATTCATGGATAAGCTGAGACTAAAAATTCATGCAAAACAAAATACTGTTCTTTTCTTGATTATTATATCTAGTTCAAGTTATCAAAATAAACAGATTTTGACATTCTTGCTTCTCTCTCTTCCTGAGGGAAAAACTTTTCAATAGCAGGGGTCTGCTTTATAAAAAAAAAATATAGGCACATGAACTGAAATATTATTCTATTAAATCGTAAGCTTATAAAACTTAAATGTCATTTATGTTTGAGATTCTTTATACAAATTTGTCATTCAATGATTCAGCAGAGCGTCTTTAGAACAGGATGAAATCGTCAAACTTCTTTGGAATTTTGACTTCACGATTAGACCTTCTTGGCATAGTCGCAGGTTTCTGAGCGTGACTGCTGGGTGTTGTGTGTGCATGTGGAGTGTTTAAAGGTGTGAGTGGTTCATCTTCTTCACTTTCGGCGGAAAGATCTGGTTCAGTCTCCATGGCAGTAGGATGTCGGGGGGACTTCTTGAAGAAACTGCTGTTTCGGGTCACTCGCTGTTGACCTCTTTGAGCGGTGATCATGGAACCTTTCTTGTGGGTAACGACCAGAGGAACAGGTTGGAAAGGAGTGTTGGATGTGCCAGTGCTGAAGTCTTTGAGGAGTACAGGGTCTCCAACTTTGAGTTCTGAAGGTTTCACATAGACTTTGTCATCAGCATGACGTTTCATCGTGGCTTTCTGCTGAGCATCGCGTTGCCTCATGCTGTAGTCATCTAGACGTTCTGAGATTTGGGGAAGTTTGGTTCTCAGATTTCTACCAAAGAAAGCAGTAGCTGGAGGTACACCTGTTGTAGAGTGTGGTGTTGAGCGATAATCAAGGAGAAACCTGTTAATTTCTTGCTTGAAGTTTGGAGTGGTAGTGCCTTTGATAGTTTTCTTGATTGTTCTCATAAAACGTTCTGTCTCTGCATTAGCACGTGGCCATAGCGGGGTGATCTTTCTGTGTTTTATGCCCATGTGCTTGCAGTATTGAGCAAATTCATAGCTGTTGAATGGTGGTCCATTGTCTGTTTTCAAGGATTCTGGAAGCCCAAATTCAGCAAAGATTTTGTCGAGTCGGGGAATTACACTCCGACTTGACGTTGAGTCTAGAACGTCTACTACGGGGTATCGGGAATACTCGTCGGTCACGACTAGTATGTATTGTCCATTTGGAAGATGTCCAAAATCAGCAGACAGTTCTTTCCAAGGTGCTTCAGGTAGATCTGACATCTGTAAAGGTTCACGCGCTGCAGTCGGCGTTGCAATCTGACAAGTCATGCAATTCTTGACAGTTCTTTCTACCAAGTTCTGCATATTTCTGAACCATACTTTCTCACGGAGAAGAGCAAGCGTCTTCACTATGCCCTGATGACCACTGTGGGCAATTTCTACAGCTTTTTGACTGAGCGATGCGGGAAGCACTATCTGTCGACTCTTCAGGATGATGCTGGAACCGTGAGCAAGTGAGAGTTCTGCACGACAAAGGTAGAGTGTATGGAACGTCTGTTTATCTACCTCTGCGTCTTCCTGGAACCAGTGATTCAAGATGATGGCTTTGATCACTGCGGTGAGTGTAGCATCTTTCGCAGTCTCGGCGGCAACTTCATCAACAGTCATCGCCTTCGGCGTTGACGTAGTGACAACGTAGTGTAGATATTCTTCAGCGATTTTCTGTTCTCGTCCACTCTGAGATTGTTGGACAGGGTGTCGGCTGAGATAATCTGCAGGATTGTCGAAACCGGGACGGTACTTGACAGTCATTTCGTATGGTTGCAATCTCATAGCCCATCGTTCAATGCGTGCTGATAGTTGAGTTCGTGGGTTGTTGAAAATGGATGTGAGAGGTTTGTGATCAGTGTACACGATGAAAGAAGCACCGAATATGTAGATATGGAAGTATTCACAAGCCCAGGTGATGGCTAGAGCTTCTCTTTCAGTTTGTGAGTACCGTTGTTCAGTTGGCGTAAGAGCGCGGCTTGCAAATTGGATGATGCGACCGTCTTGAGTAAGTACAGCGGAGACTCCTACTGGACTGCCATCAGTGTAAATTTCGGTCGGTTTCTTCGGGTCGAAGTAAGCAAGCGTCGTCGCTTCACTGAGTGCTGTTTTTAACTTGGCGAGTGCTGCATCGTGTTTCTCAGTCCACGACCAAGTAGTCGAACTCTTAGTCAGCTGCCGCAGTTCATGAGTCAGTGTGGCATAGCTTGGAATGTGATGAGCTCCACAAAAATTCATCATTCCTAGAAGACTTCGGACCTCCGACGCGTTTGTTGGCGTAGGCAGATCGAGGATGGTCTTGAGCTTATCTTGGCTTGGTTTGACTCCCTCTTCTCCGAAAATATGTCCAAGAAATTCTATTGATTTCTTGTTGTAGACACACTTGTCAGCATGGAGTGTCAGCCCTTTTTGTCGAAGACGATGAAATAACAAACGCAGGTTGGCGTCATGGTCTTGTTGTGAAGAGCCATAGCAGAGAATGTCGTCGCTGATGTTCACGACACCGTTGAGACCGGACAGTGCTTGTCGTATTGTCTCTTGGAAGATTTCGCTGGCTGAGTTCACACCAAAGAAAAGACGGCGGTAGCGATACAATCCAAGATGTGTAGCGAAAGTCGTGATGTAGCGCGAATCTTCATCGAGCTCCAGTTGGTTGTAGCCCTGGTTCAGGTCTAGTTTACTGAAGACTTTTGCACCAGATAGCATTGTTTTCAGTTCATCGAGCGTTGGCGTAGCATGCCTCTCTCTTCTGATGGCTTTGTTTGCTGCGCGCATGTCAACACAAACACGTACTTTCCCTGGCTGCTTTGGCTTGGGAACGACCACGACAGGAGAAACCCATGGAGTAGGTCCTGTTGCTTTCTCAATGACACCAAGTTCTTCATCCTTCTTGAGTTGTTCTTCGATGTTCTTCCGGACATGGAAGGGAACACGCCTGTAGTGTTGTGCGACGGGTTGAACTTCTTGATCAATATGTAGCTTAATCTTCATGTCATTTAAATGTCCTAGCCCTGTGAAGAGGTCAGGATACTCTTCTTTGAGCTCTTCTTGTACTGGTTTAATGTGGTTCACTGATGTTAACAGCTTGAGTTCTTTACAAGTTTTCCAGCCAAGAATGGGTCTTTCGTTACCTGGTACCACACACATGAGTGCGTTAATAGTGGTGTTTGCGTAGCTAAGTGTGGCATCAAAAGTACCTAACACAGGAATTGGAGTTTGGCTACCATAAGCTGAGATTTTCTTTTGCGATTGCTTTAGGTTGGGTCTTGATGTAATACGAAGAAAATCTTTCTGAGAGAGTAAGTTGATCGAAGCACCGGAGTCAGCAAGAAACTGGAACTGATGTCCTTGAAGACTGACATTGAAGTGGGGTAGTTCACTGTTCATGTGATGCGAAGTGAAGATGTACTCGTTATCGCTGGGGTCGTTGACTGTGTCGCTGACATCATCAAGATGATGAATGCGTGATCTGCGATAATTCTGTGCGCGATGTTTCTGCGAACGTGTGGTTGGCATGGACTGGGTTGCTGCTGGTGACATCGACGAAGATGATGACTTGCATGGACCGGATCGGCATACCGACGCGAAGTGATTGAACTTCTGACAGGTACGACACTGCTTATTGTAGGCAGGACAGGAATGTTGACCTTCTTTGTGTGGCCATTCACCTCCACAATTGCGACAAAGAGCATGCTGATGAGCTCCTTGTTTCGGGTGGCGATCACGTTGATGATGACCCGGCTTGTGAGGTTTGAGTCGATGGACTGTAGCAGAGTTGGACATGGCCTTCGTTTGGATGGAGGTCAGCTGCAAAGTGCGTGCATAGGTAAGAAGATTGGCCAAAGTCATCTCTGGATTCGATAGACCTTTTTCACAGACCTTTTTCACAGACCTTTTTGTTTTTGCAGCCAGTGATAAACTGTGATTTTATTTCTGCATCTGCATCATGGAAGTTGCATGTAGCAGCGAGCTGTTTAAGTTCACCGTAAAAGTCATCCACATCATCTCCCTTTTGTTCACAACGACGAAAAACAAATCTCTGAAATTCTACATTCGACTGAGGATTGAAATGAGCACTGATGGCATCACAAAGTTTCGAGAAATGGGATTCACCTTCGCCAGGTCGAAGTTGTTCTTCGGTAAAAGTGTCCACAATGTCGTTTAGATCATCGCCTGCGTAGGTGAGTAACAGCGCTTTTTGACGTTGGTCGTTGTCAATAGAGTACGCTGTGAAGAGATTTCTGAGTCTAGAAACCCATTTCTGCCAACGAACCGTTCTACCTTCAGTTGCACAGTCGAACACAGGATACGTAGGAAGTGCAGCAGCCATGCTGTATCTATGGCGTCAGTCTTAGTTTGATGACGTCACTGTTAGTTTTCAGCGCACGAAAAACGTGAGTCAATTAGCCTAATTGAAGAAAAAAAACACGCTTCCTTATCTCATCCTTGTCGCCAATGTGATGTTGTTGTTGTTGGATTGATGACTGCTTGATTGCATGGATGCATACACAGAATAACACATCGAACATCTGATAAAAGTTCACAGCTTTGTTGAACACCAAACGCCACCATTGACATGCAGAGCATAAGCTAAAGGGGAAACATTCTAATAATCCAAACAATAAAGAAGGAGCGATTGCGTCCCTTGCACCAGTCATATAGAAATCAATACTGATCAATGTCAATACATTACAATGATGATGATGATGGCGATTGTGATGATGATTGTGATGATGATGATGATGGCAATGGCGATTTTCATGAATTACGTGCCTTTTCTTCCTGTAGAAATTCCTGGGGATGGAAAATCAAACTGTGACCCCAGCATCAATGCTCCTGACCAATGCAATCAAGACGGCGGGAACGCGGAGTGCAAGGTTTTATCTGGAAAATCCGTGTGCGTGCTGACTCGTAAGTCACATTGCTTTCGGCAAAAATTAAAAACGCATCTCCCTATTTTGTTTTCTTGTCATGCATATAAATGAAGTCATTGTCCAAGTATACAGGCACACGTGCGCAAACAAACAAACACACGCACGCACACACACACACATTCACATACACATGTACATATATATCTCTCACACATACACCCACACGCGCGGCCACACACACATGCATATACACACGGACACACACACGCACCCATGTACATATAAACTCGTACATAAACAAACATTGAACAAAAACAACAATAAACAAACAAACATACAAAAACAACGATGTCGTAAGATATGCTTTCGAGTAACAAACAATACATTGTGAACGTGATTATGAGATACCAAGTTTAAAGGAACAAGCCAACCAACCAACCAGCTAACCCACCAAACAACCAAAGACAAGCAAACAAGCAAATAATGTAGTTTAATTTTTGTTTGTTTATTAACATAGTATGTGTATAATTGTAGTAGTAATAACATCATATCCTATCCTATCTCGTAACTCAAAGGTCGTTGGGGCACCACAGAGGATCGTTTAACCAGCGTACTCCATCTTTCTCTCTTCTCAGCAACCCTCATGGCTTCATTCAGTGTCAAACCAGTCCATTCTCGAATGTTGTCCTCCCACCTCTTTTTCTGTCTCCCTCTTCTTTGCTCCATACCTTGCATGATGGATTTTGCAAGGCCTGATGATCTGGTGACGTGGCCATACCATCGAAGTTTCCGTTTCTTCACCACTGTGAGCATGTCATGTTGCCCAATGGCTTGTGTGATAGTCTGTCGGACACGCTTGATCTCCACAAACAATCCAGATGATGGATCTGGTACAGTCCCAGCGTAGCATCACAACCAGATTGACTACATCATGGTCAAGAAACGTTTCAGATCAAGCGTCAACATTGGTAGAACACGCACTTCTCCAGGAGCAGACATCGGAAGTGATGTCTTTCCGGCTTTACTTGAAGTTAGTAAACACAGCAAAGTGTACCAGACTGAAGCTAGACCTGAACACACTGCAAGACCCGGAGGTGGCAGAGGTGGCAGAAATATTCAAAGCCACAATTGGAGGGAAACTTGCACCACAGTGACTGCTCATTTTGGGAACTGGTGAAGTAGATGTCAACACCATGACCACCACCTTCAACTCAGCTGTGACAGATGCCGCCACTGAGATCCTTGGCGAGCACCGCCCGTGTATCACACCTGAACTTTTGGACCTGTGTGACAAACGAAGAGAGATGAAAAAGAAAACGGACACCTCACAGGGAGCTGATGCCTACCGAAAAATCAATAATGAGAGATGAACAAAAATGTGAACAGCTGGTACTGAGGCTTGACAACACCTCCAGATCCTTTGGAATGGAACTAAGTGCAGAGAAAACCAAAATGATGACAAACAATACCAACGGCATCAACACGGACATCAAAGTCCAAGGCCAACTTCTCAACACAGTGCATAGCTTCGAATATTTAGGAGCCATTGTATTAGACAGTGGGTTCCAACAGGAAGCCATGAGGGTTGCTGAAGACAGAGAAAGATTGAGTGCGCTGGTTAAACGATCATTTGTGGTGCCCCAACGACTTTTGAATTACGGGATAGGATATGATGGGATAGGACCAGACCTTTTGGACCTGTGGGGTAAACGAAGAGAGATGAAAAAGAAAAAGGACACCTCACAGGGAGCTGATGTCTAGTTTAGAATAGGATATGTACTTGTAAATATAGGTCTTGCCCCTTTGTGCTCATAATAACTATTCAAACATAATTTATAATTCCATTACACTTCACCCCACCCTTAATAAACTCGCAAGAAATATTAAAACAAATTTCACAATCAAAATTGAAACAAAATAAAAATGTCAGTAACTTTTTGAAATGTAATAAATATGTTAAATAATGTTACAAGTATTGAATTTAAATGTAAAAAAATATTAATAACTTTTTAAAATATACACATTCGAGGCGTTCACAACTGTTCCAGTTGCAGCTATATCTCTGACGAAAAACCGCGCGGAGCGGCTGGGAGTTGAGGCTCTGATAGGGTTACAAAGTGTTTTATTTGTTTGCTTACAAGCAAAAGAACACTTACTTGAGATATATCTGGACCCCTGTCAGCGCCTCGATTCGCGGTCGCTCTGTGCGTTCTATTTCCTTCAGTATGGATTCACAGCCACAAGCAATAGCTATATGATGTACATAAAATGGTATGTTTTTAATAGTAGTAATTGAATGTTTGTCCGTGATTGTATAATACTGGCAATCGAGTTTGCACTCGTGTGCGTGTGCTTCAGTGATAATTTCCAAATATTTTGCGACTTGATTATGCATCACCGTGTCTAAGAAGGATCGTTCTTTCTTTCTTTATTTCGTGTCTTTCAACAATCACATACATCCGGTTGTAATGAAAACTCTGACCGGAATTTTAGTTTTAAAATTTATTCGTCCTGTTTTTTTCTGCTGGTGCTTTTGATTTCTTCGTTCACTTTTCGTCGCTGTTGTAAACTCAGAAATTGCCGTAAGTAGATTTTATTCCATTTTGATGCACGTTGTAAATGGCACTCTTGTGAGGAACAAACAAAAAAGCGGCTGCGAAGGGTCTGAACGCCTCGAACATTTTGTCATGTCGAATTATATACAAACTCGCCTCAAACAAGCAAACAAAGGCAAAAACACCGCAGCGACTTGCTGAATACGTCGTCCTGCTGCGGTGTCTGATTGAAAAATGGCAGTGACTACAAATAGCACTCATTGAACATTGTGCAAAATGAGGATAAGAGAAAAGTAGGAATAAACTTTTGTCCTCTACGTAAATTTCGTAACTTTGTGGATTTTGTTGAGCAGTTGTATTGTACATAAGACTGTCCTTTCATATATACTTTCTTGTATCAAAGCTCTAGTGTTGACATCAAATTCACATTTTAATCAATAACTGATCTCTGTTGCAGCCGCTTTTTTTTCGTTTGTTTTGAGTAGAATCCTTCAAATTTAATTTAAAGTGTGTCTGAGGTCTTTAAAAAAAAATCTACTTGTTACTCTAAATTAAAATAGTAACCTACATTAATGGTAAACGTGAAAGCTCCCCAGTAAAGGTACAAGCAGATTCAAAAGACATTTGGTATCTCGATAACGCCACCTCGCCGTAAAGGGGTCTTTGATACAGTCATCGAGCGCCACACGACACAACAGACACATGTTTCTCTACCGTTCATACTTATTTCCAACCCAATTGGCTCGGAGACGTACATGTTTAATGTCCATCCATCCCAACCCACGTGCTAACGCATCTTGGTCACGCTCGGCTGATTTTATGGTCTTCTGAAGGATGTATACCATGCGGTGACCGGTGCTTGTAGCAATCGATCTTTTGAACACTGAAAGGCAACGTTTAGTTGTAAATTTCGCCATTATCAGACACATCTTCCCGTCAAAAACAAAAAATAATATAATGAAATAAAATAAATGTAAACAAAATACTTTTGTTAAAATTAAAAAAATAAAATAAAATTATTTTATGCGAATAATAATTTTTTGGAGTGAATTCGACGTTTTAATTTTTTTAAACAAAATTTCAATTTTGAACTTGATCCTCAGGCACACTTTAAAAAAATATGCTGATTAATGGGTACTTCAGATACGCACGCCTTGCGCGCGCTCATTATTGTGGATGGGTTTGTGTGTTGCAATAAGTGATCTATGAGGACTGTGGATCACTGATGGGTTTACCACACGCAAACTTAACTATGTTTTAATATACGTTCTCTGTTGTATTACATTTAACTTTGTTTTGTTCTAGTGCCAATAGTCTATGTATTTATTTTTATTATTATTATTATTATTATTATTATTATTATTATTATTATTATTATTATTATTATTATTATTATTATTATTACAGTGGAACCTCCGGTATACGACCGTCCAAAATCTGAGATAAAACGGTCTTATAATAGAGGTGGTCTTATACCGGAAACAAGGGGTGGGGTGGGGGGGGGGGGGGGGGGGGGGGGGGGGGGGGGGAGGGGGGTCAGGCTCGGAGGGGTATGTAGTCATAATTTTCACACTCACCAGCATGTATTCTCTGACAAAAAAAAAACTGTAAAACATGTTTCATTTTTAGATTCGTCTTTTATTCACAACTTCAAAAATAGAAAACAGTCGAACCACTGCCAGACGCGTTCATCCAAGTCTGTCAGTGCAGAAGCTCTCAGTTTTGATGTTTCCCTTTTCGCCACTTTCTCCACTCTCCCATCGTCGTTTCACAGATTCCTTATCCTTTATGATGAGCTGAATTTGGGTCTTCCCAACGTCTAAACATCTTGCAATAGACAAACTTTCTCCATTTTCACTTCTTTCAATCACTTTCATTCTCTCTGCCAAACTCAAAACGTTCCTCTTGCGCGACGCCATTTTGACATCCAGTGTAGGCGAGTAATGTCCCTTATTTGCGAACCGGAAATAGCAGACAACAGCAGGCGTACACTAACATGAGAGAAAAAACGAAAGGTACAGACAGCAAATTAACTGATATCTCTTTTAAATTGCCCTAAGACGGTCGTATAAAGGGCTTAAGACACGGTCGCTGGTCGCATAAACGAGGTTGTCGCATACCAGAGGTCATTTATTATTGGAAGTGAATCCGTCAGAAGTTTTCAGGTCACATAACGGAGGGAGTCGTATACCAGAGAGCCGGATACCGGAGGTTCCACTGTATTATTATTATTATTATTATTATTATTATTATTATTATTATTATTATTATTATCATTATTATTATTATTATTATTATTATTATTATTATTATTATTATTATTATTATTATTATCATTATTATTATTATTATTATTATTATTATTATTATTATTATTATTATTATTATTATTATTATTATTATTATCATTATTATTATTATTATTATTATTATTATTATTATTATTATTGCCGGCTACACAAATACACCCAGCAAGGAAGCACTAGGTACCTTCTCCCCATACCCGGTTACCCAGATCTGAGCTCAGTTGTCCGGGCGTTAGCCATTGCGCCCAAAGGCTGCAAGTGGGAGACTCGGGCTACTTGAGTTATATCCTGTAGAGCCAGCGCCTTCGGCAGCCCTAGAAATGGAAAAGCGCTAGATGTATACACTTTTTTTGTAGGGGGTGGGGTGAAAAGCACGTTGATTTCAAATAGTGTTTATCCTGTTACAGAATCAACCGTGCCACCATTACCAACACAAACGACACCTGTTCCAGTGACGACGAAAATGACGACTACATCTACTGTATTGACGTCAGACATGACGACAACACCTGTCCCAACGACGTCAGGCACGATGACGCCAGCTACAACGAAAACACCTGTTGCAAGTACATCGCGCATTACAACACCTGCTCTAATGACGTCAGACACAAGGACAACTACTGTTAGCATGACGACAAAACAATCGACAACAGCACAGACGACAATTACAATAACTGCAGCACCAGCAATACCAACTACACCGACAACTACAACAACGCCAACAGTGACCACGAATACAATACCAACCGCCTTGGCAACACCCACGACATCTACACCACCACCAAATAACACTCCACTTACTGTTACAGCGACGACAAACAACACGTCAACAGCACCGACGACAACTATAACAACGACGATAGCTCCAACAACGACGACGACGACGACGACGACCCCAACATCACCGACAACAACTACAACAACTACAACAACGCCGACAACAACTACAACAACTACAACAACACCAACAACAACTACTACTACAACGCCACCACCCACAACTACAACGACGACACCGTTGCCAACAACGCAATTTCCGCGTAAGTGTTCGTTTTCTTATTATTACGTAAGTTACAAATATATATTAACGACAGTAGAACATAAAACACCGAACCCTTTCCTATTTTCCTTCCTAGATCCTATGAACTTCGTATAAACCACTCTGTGGAGACTTGTGGAGCAAAACTGAAATGTAAGCTATGAGTATACATATTTGCACATTTTATAATATATATCTATCTATATATCTATATATATCTATATATCTATCTATCTATATATATATATATATATATATATATATATATATATATATATATATATATATATATATATATATATATATATATATATATATATATATATATATATATATATATATATATATATATATATATATATAATTTGCAATAATCTCTGGCAACTGCTGGCACTGTGCACCTGAATTGTTGTGAGGTGCACGTGCTCAAACCACCCAAATGCGGACGTTAGGAAGTCAATCCATCAAACACTGCACACTGCTGTGTGTGTGTGTATCTATCTATCTATCAATCTATCTATCTATCTATCTATCTATCTATCTATCTATCTATCTATTATCTAAGGTTCTACTATATATAATTGTGCAAGAGACAATGTTTACATATATTTGGCTACCAGGTTTTGATAGAAAATTCTAGAGTTACCCAATGCAGGTGCTTCATAGTGTGACACAGCACTAAATAAATTGTTGTATCAAATTTTATTCATCAGATTAACATAAGTTGTACTGATTATCAGCACTAAATAAATGACCAAACGGCTATGTGCCAAAATAGCACCGAAGAATGCCACCCTTATATATGAAATTCGGCAAAGATGGTAAAAAGCCCAACATTTTCACCCAAAACGGCGAAATAATACACTAGAGTAATAGCTGTAGTACAGCTACTACTACTTCTATTACTACTGCTACTACTACTAATAATAATAATACTGCTGCTACTACTGCTGTTGCTGCTACTACTGCTGCTACTACTACTGCTATTGCTACTACTATTGCTGCTGCTACTACTACTGCTAATACAACAACTAACTCTCACCAAAAACACCCAAACATAAGGAATATAGAATACACTTTCAGGACTCATGAAGGCAAAAATCGAGGGTAAAATGCCTAATTTGCCTCCCTCCCACCCCCCTCAACACGCCCCCGGTTTGTGCGACTACTACTACTATTACTATTACTAATGCTACTACTAGTAACTACTACTACTCTACTACTGCTATTACTACTACTTTACTACTACTACTACTACTACTACTACTACTTCTACTACTACTTTTACTACTACTACTAATATGGCAACTACTATTGTTACATGTCGCTTTATTATCTGGGGCGTTAGGGGATGCCCGTCAAGCAGCAAGTTGACGCGGTGTCTTGGCGGCTTGATTTATATTCTGTTTTCGGCCTCCTGCCTTTCGCAGCTCTTTGTATAATAACAATTCTAAAATAAGATTTATTATTATTATTATTATTATTATTATTATTATTATTATTATTATTATTATTATTGGCGGTCAGATCTATACCGATTCTCATAAGATTTAAACCGGTCACACGGTACAATGTGTTGTACAACAAGCTTACGATAAAATCTCTAGCGAATCCATCGTAGATTCAGAGGATAGAAAATGTTCTAATTCCTGCGGTTAAATCGTAAGTCCGGAATGGAACGTGTTGTGGCGTCATTGACTGAAGGAAATGGCAGACACCACAACACAAAGGTTGTCATCGGATCAAATATCAGAATAAGCCCCGATTGTCTCCCTTCTCCCGATCCATGGCCCTTCTGCCCCCTCGATAGAAGTTTCAGTCTCATCTGCTACTAAAACTGCTAAATATGGAAAACAATCTTCTCTCTCACTCTCCGAACTGCTCGAAATCGAAATGTTGACCCTAGCTTTTACAACATGTAGCCTATGTAGCAAACAAGGGAGAGTTTTTAGGTCACCGAAGCATATAGGGGCAATGGGGGAGGCAGGCAGGTAGATTAACGTCCCCGGACACTATAAGCATATATGGGACTTACAAGGGGAGCAGTTAACATTTAAGTCCCCGGACACAGGTGCGTATAGGAGACTGGGGGTGTGCAAGGTAAGGTTTAACGTCCCCGAACACATAAGCGTATAGGAGACTGGGGGTGTGCGCTACAGGAACAAGGAAAGGGGTCTATGAGCGAGCCGCAGCGAAAATCAACTTCAGCCTCTGTTATATGGAAATAATTTTAGCGTGTGACCGATTGCTTCGTGCCCTTAAGCCCAGGTCAGACCTATCGATTAAATCATACAATCTGTTCCATGCGATTTAACCTCAGGACTGATCGCATGAAGCAACTGGTCACACGCTCAATTTAATTCTACATGTATACAACAGAGGCGGAAGTTGGTTTTTGTAGGCCACTTTCCTTTTTCCTGAAGAGCTATATAAATAGGGCGCTCACCGATGGATGGATGTCGGTGAGCGCCCTATTTATATATCAGTAAGAGGGTCCATGCTTCGCAAGCATATAGGAAGATGGAGATGACAAGGGAGCGCAGCAGTCTTACTTTGGAATGTAGACTGATGGTCCTGTCTTTCCAAATGGGTTTAAACCTTGTCAGGGCAGCAGTTGTTTGTGCGATCCTGGAGAGGACTTCTTGTCGGGACCCATTGTCTGATACAATGGCTCCTAAATATTTGAAGCTATGCACTGTGTTGAGGGATTGGCCTTGGACTTTGATGTCCGTATTGATGTCATTGGTGTTGTTTGTCATCATTTTGATCTTCTCTGTACTTATTTCCATTCCATAAGCTCTGGATGTGGTGTCAAGCCTTTGTACCAGCTGTTCAAGTTCTTGTTCCTCTCCAGCCAATCCATCAATGTCATCCGCAAAACGAGGATTGGAGATTGATCTACCCCCTGTGATGACTGTCAGTGTGCCTTCATGATCTGCAAGAGCATCTGACATGATGCGCTCTAGGAAGATGTTGAAGAGTGTTAGAGAGAGTAGGCATCCTTGACGCACACCGATTGTTGTTCTGAACCAGTTCCCGATGGCGCTGTTGTGAAGGACTGCACTGGTAGCCTTGTCATACAGGCTTTTGATGACTTCAATAATTTTAGGGCTGATGTTGTACACTTTCATTGTTGCCCATAGAGCTGCATGCCAGACTCGGTCAAACGCCTTCTTGAAGTCTATGAACACATGATGTAGATGTTGTTGGTGCTGTAGGTATTTCTCACAGATTATTCTGAGGTTGAAAATCTGTTCAGTGGTACTTCGCCCTGCCCTGAATCCTGCTTGTTCTTCAGCTATGATTTTTAGGATTTCATCGCAGGAATTAGAACATGTTCTATCCTCTGAATCTACGATGGATTCGCTTGAGATTTTATCGTAAGCTTGTTGTACAACTTATTGCAGCGTATTATCGGATAAATCTTATGAGAATCGATAGTCCTGAAGTTAAATCACATGATTAAAAAGTTTATGATTTAATCCGTAGGTCTGATCGGGGCTTTAGATTCTGTTTTCAGCCTCCTGCCTTTATCAACTCTTTGTTTAAACACAATTCTATAATAATAATAATAATAATAATAATAATAATATGTAATAATAATAATAATAATAATAATAATAATAATAATAATAATAATAATAATAATAATAATAATAATAGTTACAAAATATCTTATTATTACAGGATTTGTTTTAAAATTATAATAAATATAAATAAGTGTGCGGCTGCTGCACTCTATTGTCATCTCTGTCTTTCTATGCTCTTGCGATGCATGGACCCTCACAGCAGATCTACAGTAAAGAATACAAAGCAAGGGGAGGGGATGCTGCGGAAAACTCCTGGGCATTTCCTGAATGCAGCACATCACCGGCGACGAAGTCCGACGGGCTGTCGCACGAGCCATTGGACAACGCGGTGACATGCTCAAAGTGGTGAAGGGGCGGAAGCTCTGATGGGGAGGCCACGTTACCATAGCATCAGGCCTTGCAAAGACCATCCTGCAAAGCACGGTGCAAGGAGGCGGGGGAAGAGGAGACAAGAAAAGAGTTGGGAGGATGACATTCGGGAGTGGACTGGCTTGACATTGAGCGAAGCCATGAGGGTTGCTGGGGACATAGAAAGATAGAGTGCGTTGTTTGAACAATGCCCCAACGACTTTGAGTTACGGGATAGATACGATAGGATTATTATTATTATTATTATTATTATTATTATTATTATTATTATTATTATTATTATCATCATTACTACTACTATTATTATTATTATTATTATTATTATTATTATTATTATTATTATTTGTATTACTTATTCTATTTAATCGTTCTTATATAGCTATTTTCCATCTCAAGAGCTGCTCAAGGCGCTGGTCGATACAGGATCTAACTCAAGACGCCGGAGGCGCCCATTTACCACCTTTGGGTGCATAGTCTGACGCCCAGACGATTGAGCACAATCCTGGGCGACCGGGACTAGGGAAAAATTAGAGCTAATGCGTGCTGGGTGTATTTGTGTAGCCGGTACTCACCAAGCCTAGAATGAGAGCGTCAGGATCTTTAAAAGTTCATGCGATAGAATGCGTGTATGCACAAACTAGTCCTCAGTTTATGTTCTCATCTGATGGAGTATTTGAATTATAATAACAATAATTGAACAAGAAGAAGAACAAAATAAAAAAGAAGATAAAGAAGAAGGTAAAAAAGAAGAAGAAGAAGAAGAAGAAGAAGACAACAACAACAACAATTTCTACATTCCCATCTCTATCCCACCAAGAAAAAAATATTTAGACTGTTATTTTTGATGTTTCAGCGTTGCCTGTTGGTCATAACTGCACTCTTGGAGACAACTGCGGGAATAATGCCACGTGTAAAGTCAACGCTACAGCAACTACTGGGGCTGTCTCTTCACCAGCCATGCCACTGGGTGTTTGCACCTGCAAAGACACACACTATAAAGGCTTTGTTGGTAAAACAGAGACATGTTTGGAGAGTGAGTACATGTAGACTCTACATAGGCCTGCTATTTATTTGAGAGATTGATCAGACCTAAACCACAAGCACTATGAAATCAACTTCCTAAAGAGTAGATAAATATCGAAGTTACCTTTTTGTATTTCCAGATTTATATTGAAATACTTTGAAATAGACGGGGGATATCAGAGCGAGCCAAATGCCGGTCGAGGTCGGTCATCCGTTGGACGTCATATACATGTATCATGAACCACTGAAAGGAAAAAAAACACACTTCATAGAAACATTACCGAGGTTTAGTGGCCTACCACTCTTACCATCATATTTGCTCTACCGCAAAGGCCAAGGTCACTGGAATCATTTTGCTTCTAAACACGTTTTGCTCCGTATCTAAAAAAACCCGACTGAAACGATTTTGTTGAGTTTTAGCATACATTACTTAAATCGTCCTCCATTTCCCCCTTCAGTAGCAGTCCGGTTGTCGGTAAATTCAATCCGTCGCTCCAAATTAAAAAAAAAAACAACAACAACCGAACACACTATTTGCCTAATTTCAAGAATAACTGATTCAAAATTCACCATTTTTACTGTATCTATTGTTAAGCATGTTATATCATTCGTAGTTGTACCTTTTCAACGGTCAAGGTCATCGAGCTTCATCATTAAACGCGTTTGCACTGTATCTTAAAACTGGCGTAGCCGGTTTGATAAATGCTGTTTCATGCAGATAGTTCATGTAGTGCCCTATCCTATCCTATCCTATTCTATCCTATCCTATCCTATCCTATCCTATCCTATCCTATCCTATCCTATCCCGTAGCTCGACAGTCGTTGGGGCACCACAGATTATTTTTAGCTAGCGTACTCCATCTTTCTCTGTCAGCAACTCTCATGGCTTCGCTCAGTGTCAAGCCAGTTCATTCTCGAACATTGTCCTCCCACCTCATTTTCTGTCTCCATCTTCTTCTGCCTCCTTGCACCATGCCTTGCAGGTTGGTCTCTGTTGCAAGACCTGATGCTCTGGTGACGTAGCAATGCCATCGGTGTTTCCGTTTCTTCACCTTAGTAAGCATGTCATCGTGTTGTCCAATGGCTTGTGTGATGGTCTGTCGGACTTCGTCGTGATTGATATGCTGGGTGTAGGAAATGCCCAGGAGTCTTCTGTAGCACTTTATCTCCATGCTTTGTATTCTTTGTTTTAGATCTGCGATGATGGTCAGTGTTTCGCAACGTATAGGAAGATGGAGATGACAAAGGAGCGCAGCGACCTTGCCTTGGAATGTAGAATGATGGTCCTGTCTTTTCAACCTTGTCAGGGCAGCAGTTGTTTGTGCTATCCCGGAGAGGACTTCCTGTATGGACCCACTGTCCGATACAATTGCTCCTAAATATTTGAAGCTGTGCACCGTGTTGAGAAATTGACCTTGGACTTTGATGTCCGCGTTGATGCCATTGGTGTTGTTGGGCATCATTTTGGTCTTCTCTGCACTTATTTCCATTCCAAAAGCAATTCTGCAAGTATTTTGCCCCCTCCCGTTGACTTTCCCTTCTTCAGCGATTGCACTGCTGCCTCAACTTCTTCTCGGAGACTTAGGAGGATTTCTTCTTCTTCTTCTCTGTTCTGGGAACATGCTAGAACTGATAGGTCTCCGTTTGGTGTGTGGTTGGAAAGGTCAGAGCAGTACTCTGTCCATCTGTCCAAGACTTCTTGTTCTTCTGTAAGGCGGAAGCCAGACTTGCTTTGGTTTGTGGAGACCTTGAGCTGTTGAACACCTATCAGCCGCTTCACAGTCTTGTATACCTTCTTGCTGTTGTTCTTGTTCAGATTGTTCTATATTTCCTGGAATTGATATTCTATCCAGTTCTCCTTTGCTGTGCGCATGTGTTTTCGGATGTCACTGTTGATTTTTCGGTAGGCATTAGGTACCTGTAAGGTGTTCATTTTCCTTTTCATCTTTCTTCGTTTGTCACACATGTCCAAACGGTCAAGTATGATCCACGGTTTCTTCTTTGGGCGGTGCTTGCCACAGATCTCAGTTGAGTTGAAGGTTGTTGTCATGGTGTTGACATCTACTTCAAATTTACCTCCAATTGTGGCTTGGAAATATTTTGCCACCTCTGTGTCTTGCAGTTTGTCCAGGTCGAACTTCTGCCTAGTTCTCTTTGCTTTGTTTACTCTCTTCAAGTGGACCCGGAAAGACAATTCCGATGTCTGCTACTGAAAAAGTGCGTGTCATGTCAATGTTGACGTTTGACCTGAAGCGTTTCTTGACCATGATGTAGTCAATCTTGTTGTGATGCTCCCTGCTGGGACTGTGCCATGTCCATCGTCTGGATTATTTGTTGAGACCAAGCGTATTTGCCAGTATCAGATTGTTGTTTCTGGCCAACTCCAAGAGTCTCAGACCTCTATTATTTGTCCTGCTGTTAGGTGGGGTCCGCATGTTTTTCCCCAGTTGTGGTGCGCATCTTGGTCCACCTTGCCATTCCAGTCGCCTTGCACTATGACTATGTCCTTCCTCGGCACTTGGTCAAGGACAGCCTGCAGATGTTCATAGAAATCCTCGACTTTGCTGTTGTCATAGTGTGATGTTAGTGCGTAAGCCTGGATGATGGTGATGTTGCTCTCAGACGGATGGTAATGATTTTACTGGAGACTGGGCGGCAACCCATGACATTGGCCACAATGTCTTTTTGGACTAAGAATCCAACACAGTGTGTGTACCTGTAATCTCTTCCGCTGAAATAAAGCTTGTAGCATTTGTCGGTCGTTGTTTCACCTAAGTCTTTCCAGCGCAGTTCGATAGTAGTCCAGCTCGTGGGCCAGTGCTTCTAATTTTCCCTCCGCATTTAGGGTCTCAGTTGCGATTTTGCTAAGTTATCCATCAGTAACCCACTTATCACCTCCGTCCTGTTGGCCAACGGAAGGCGCATCCTTGGTGACCCGGGCGACGACCGATCCGGTGTGGAATTAGCCTTTTTTTCATCATCTTGGGTAAGAAAGATCTGGCAGGGACCAATCCTCTTCAGGCTGTTGGCCACAGCCGAAATCCACGAGTACAGTGTGGTCGCCCTTTCATTCATTCCATGCTTTCATTTTGTTTCGTTAGTATAAACCCGAGTCACAGCGCCGCCAAGAAAATTAACACTTTTGAAAATGTATATATTTCGGCTATCTGTGTGTGAAAATATATTTCAATGGCTTGCATATTTTGTTAGTTGTTATTTTGTCTGTTTCATTCAGTCATTCTTTATGCATTTATTTTTATTCAATCTTTCTGTGACGTGGGGTTTTATTGTTGCTAAGCTCTGCACAATGGAATGCTATTACCCACTGTCTTCAGTCTATGGCGATCGCTAGTTATCTCCCGGTGACTTAACATAATACATTTATTTGTTTAGCTCGGTCTGTGTTTAGGCTGGGGTACAGAGATAGATAGAAAAATGGCAAAAGATCACTGTCACACTAGCTTTCACACGGCTATGAATCATATGTATTCCAGCCACTTGATAACAGTAAAAATCACACATTTATTTCCTCTACTCTATACACGATCTTCGATGTACGAAACTAACTTAAAAGTTCAAATGTCAATGCGAATGGTTCGCTCGCTGATAGTCTAGGCAGCTACTTTCTCATCATAGGGCATTGGATACTTTCTGCCCTAATGGTCAGAGTTCTTGAAGAGTGGACTACTGTGGTCCTTTTGATGCTAGTTTTAGTGCACTGTTTCGAGGGGCACTTAACTGTGTTATTGAAGCGCTGCGTTGTGGTTGATTCTGTGACAAGCTGTGTTGTCGTGGAGTCTTCTCCCTGTGGTTAGACGGGTGGGCTATCTTCGCGCAATGCTGGAGATGCCTCGGCAGCCAATTTTCAGCGACGACTTCTTTTTGTTGTTCGCCGAGTTGGGCTCACGATATAATGCCTGCTCGTCTGTAACATATGAGACGAAATTCTGCACAACCCTGTATAATAGGTGTGTGCAGAGCGTCTCACTGAAGGCCGAAGTAGCCCTCAGTGATTAGCTCCACATCTCTAAATATAAGCGACGAACATTCTGCTAAGTCCGTGGTCCACTGGAATCTCCACTCTAATTTCCTATACATATATAAATATAAAACATGGCTAACTATACACATAGAGAAAGAATTAATATTATAAACATTCTCTGGTACAGCCACTGGTCTGAAGGCA
Organism: Oncomelania hupensis; assembly: GCA_036898135.1. NCBI lineage: Eukaryota > Metazoa > Mollusca > Gastropoda > Littorinimorpha > Pomatiopsidae > Oncomelania > Oncomelania hupensis. The sequence continues at coordinate 10,056,598 of CM072515.1, forward strand.
TACATATAGGTTAAAAAAACAGTGGTTCTGTCTGGTATACAACATGGCGTCAAACCCGGTCGTGTTCGACACGTGGTCACGCAACGTTGGACTACAATTCCATTCTAAGCATACCAAATTTCACAAACATAATTCAACAATAGTATAAATACATCACGATGAAACAGAAGTATGTTCATTTACCTTCTTGACAATGTCAGACCGTTGATTGAATCCAAATATTCAACAAGTACTGCTTCCCTGGTCTATCAATGGAGAGATTTCTGCTAGGACGTAGCTGTGTACTCTAGGCAGTTTAAATGTAGACTGACTCTTCTATCTCTTTGCTTGAATCAGCCAGAACTGGTTCTACCTAAGCTAGCTGTGTTCTCATTGGTTGAAACACTCTGAGTGGATGTAAAATCGAATCTCTATCGTAGGCTGTGATGATGTCACTAACTGTGCGGGCGTCAAGCTACAACTGTGTTACGCATGATCACTTCTGTCGTCTGCTTCAGACCAACAGTGACCGTCTAAATCTACACTGACCAAACAAGCAAAAGCTCAAATTGTGCAGTGTAAACTGGTCCTCTTGTTACACTTTCCTTCTTTTTTGTTTGTTTGTTTCTCTCTTTTTTTTCACTTTTTTTTTCTTTTTCTTTTCATTTTTTCTTACTTTCTTTGTGAGCCAAGTTTTCCGTGTGTCACCAGCCCCGTGACCACTGCAGATGCTTCCAGAGTAGAAATAGCTTCTTGTTAGGATGGCTAACAAATACAATGGATACATATTTTCAAAACCGCAGTGCAAATTATAAAGAGATTGGCACTGTGAAAGTTGTGTTTTTTAAATGGTGCACAATGACTTCAACTTTACACTACAGTTGCTCTGTCCTAAACCTGATTAAATGTTGGGATCTATTGGGTGACATCGCTCTTTCATTCATTAATTCATTATTTATTTATTTATGTAGTTCACTCTTTCTTTCTTTATTTATTGACCTCTTTTTTTTGTTCATTTATTTATTATTCATTTCTTTCATTTGTATTTAATTAATTCATTCAGTCTTTCTTTTTAAAAATAATTATTTGGATCTTACTTAAGACGACGATGATGATGATGATGATGATGATGATGATGATGATGATGATGATGATGATGATGATGATGATGATGATGATGATGATGATGATGATGATGATGATGATGATGGTGGTGGTGGTGGTGGAGGTGGTGATGGTGGTGATGATTTCTTTATTTATTCATTGCGAAGGCCGTATAAATTCCCAATTGCATCATCTCGCCCTGTGGGTTCGGGCACTGAATAGAATAGACCTAACGGATCCCAGTGTGCCGTAAGAGGCGAGTAACAGGGGTGATGCCAGCACGGCATGACTGGGCGAATGTCTTCTACACAGAAGTCACCGGCCAACCTCATGTTACTACAGGTTCTACGACCACGTGCTCGTGGTCAAGGCGAGCCACACTGTATTCGTGGATATCGGCTGTGGCCAACAGCCTGGAGAGGATTGGGCCCTGCCTGGTCTTTCATGCCCAAGACAGACTGCATGATGAACGCAACCATTCACTCCATACCGAATCGGTCGTCGCCCTGGTCACCATGGACCGCGCCTTCCGTTGGCCACCAGGACGGAGTTAATACGTGTGCTACTGATGGACAACTTAGCAAGATCCGCACCAGAAACAACATCGTCATAGGAACCTGGAATGTAAGGACCCTAAATGCGGAAGGAAAATTAGAAGAACTGGCCCGCGAGCTGGACCACTTTCGATGGAATGTTTTAGGTATCAGCGAACTGCGCTGGAAAGACCTAGGTGAAACAACGACCGACAAAGGCCACAAGCTTTCTTTCAGCGGTTGTGATGGCAGGCACGAACACGGCGTTGGATTCTTGGTCAACAAGAACATTCTAGGCAATATCATGGGTTGCCGCCCAGTCTCCAGTAGACTCATTACCATCCGTCTGAGAGCAGCCCCTTTGAATATCACCATCATCCAGGCCTATGCCCCAACATCAGACTATAACGACAGCGAAGTGGAGGATTTCTATGAAAATCTACAGGTTGTCCTTGACCACGTGCCGAAAAAGGACATAGTCATAGTGCACCCAACACAACTAAGGGCCACAGCACCAGAATTCGTCCCCGTCCCGTAAAACCTTGTCACTAGTGTCCATAGCTACCTGGCATAGCATTGCAGCGCAGGTAGAGCAACTTAACTAGTTTGTAAATATGCCCCTAAGATAGTGCAGTGTTAAACTAGGCTCTGTAGTAGAAAAAGGTCGAATCCAGTAGTCATCGCCTTTTTTCAGTTGAGGGAGCCTGTAACAAGAGGACAAGTTTACCCCGCACAATTTGAGCTTTTGCTTGTTTAGTCAGTGTAGACTTAGAAGGTCACTGTTAGTCTGAAGCAGACGACAGAAGTGATCATGCGTAACACAGTTGTAGCTTGACGCCCGCACAGTTAGTGACATCATCGCAGCCTACGATAGAGCTTCGATTTTACATTTACTCAGAGTTTTCCAGCTAATGAGAACACAGCTAGCTTAGGTAGGACCAGTTCTGGCTGATTCAAGCAGAGAGATAGAAGAGTCGGTCTACATTTTAAACTGCCTAGAGTACACAGCTACGTCCTAGCAGAAATCTCTCCACTGATAGACCAGGGAAGCAGTACTTGTTGAATATTCGAATTCAATCAAGTTAGCCACGGCCTGACATTGTCAAAAAGACCAGCAGGCATTAGATTGTGAGCCCAACTTGGCGAACAACAAAAACAAGTCGTCGCTGAACGTTGGCTGCCGAGGCATCTCCAGCATTGCGCAAAGATAGCCCACCAGTCTAACCACAGGGAAAAGACTCCGCGACAACACAGCTTGTCACAGAACCAACCACAGCACAGCGCTCCAATAACACAGTTAAGTGCCCCTCGAAACAGTGCACTAAAACTGTAACACAGGACCACAGTAGTCCACTCTTCAAGAACTCTGACCATTAGGGCAGAAAGTATCCAGTGCCCTATGATGAGAAAGTAGCTGCCTAGACTATCAGCGAGCGAACCATTCGCATTGACATTTGAACTTTTAAGTTAGTTTCGTACATCGAAGATCGTGTATAGAGTAGAGGAAATAAATGTGTGATTTTTACTGTTATCAAGTGGCTGGACTACATATGTTTCATAGCCGTGTGAGAGCTAGTGTGACAGTGATCTTTTACCATTTTTCTATCTATTCCTGTGCCCCAGCCTAAACACAGACCGAGCTAAACAAATAAATGTATTAAGTGAAGTCACCGGGAGATAACTAGCGATCCCCATAGACTAAGACGAGTGGGTAATAGCAGTCCATTGTGCAGAGCCCAGCAACAATAAAGCCCCACGTCACAATCATTGATGATGATGATGCTGACGATAATTATGGTATCTTTATTTATCTATTTGGGTAGCACTCATTTAAGCCTTGTGCTTTTGTGCGCTCTGTTGTTTTGCGTTGTATTATTATTTGGTTTGTTGAATACATTTATGTTTAAATTGATTTATATATCTATTACTTTATTGCAGAGATCCCATATCATCAAAGTTGCACCATCCCAATAGGCGACTATGTGAACAGTTGCAAGGGCAACCTCATTTCTTGTAAGCCAACAAACAATTCATCAACGGGTGTTTGCGAGTGTTTGCCAGGTTCTTTTGAAAACGCACAAAAGGATGGATGCGAACCAAAAGCAGGTGATGAGCGTTTTATTATTTTTTATGATAATAGATGAAAAATAGCAATTATCACTTAATAGCTGTCGTGCTTCGTGACCGAATGTATATGGAGTGAAATCTTTTTATCCGGGACTTACTGGACTAATCTCAAAACCCAAATCTAGACGAATACCCTGTTATTGAGAAATATAAGCTAATTGTGTGTGTCACTAGCGCAATTGCCCAACGTAAATCTTAATTAGGCCTACTTACTGACTTACTTCTCTGTGTGGGTGTATTTCTGCATTTAATTGTTTCTTTCTTTACATGTATATTTTTTGGTCTGTGTATATTTATTGATTTGTTTATAAAGTTTATTGATTTAATGTGTTATGCTACGGTAATCATGTGATTGAATTCGTGTTTTAAATTGTGTTATTTTAAAATGAATATTTAATTTTAAAGATATTGTTTTATTCTTTGAAGCAATCTGTTCGTAAGCACGTTTTATTCACTGTAAACAACATTTGCTAAGCAGTAGGCTACTGTTTGCAAGAATGCAAACGTTCCATTTACCAGCTGAATAATTAATAAATTGTGTCTTTCTTTCTCGACAGGTCCGTAATGCTAACCCGCTTGCGGTGACGTCCAGCATTAGAAATACGCCTGGACTCCTGCCAATCTTCTTATGTATCTGAATGTAGTTCCAACATTAAAGGAACGCTAAATTGTCTTATGATATAGCATATGTACCAGCTGGAAGTTTTGCCCTAGGCACTGCAGGCCTATGTTAAGCCGGTTTGATCCCAACATGTCAAAGACGCAAATCGCACACAAAAGCTTTGGAGTTTCACTTTTATGTCTAAACGCCGTAGATAAATAATTCAGATCAAACACCTCAATTACATCCACCTCCCCTGACCCCGAACAACCTGAGTGTGTGTGTGTGTATGTATGTGTGTGAGGGTGGCTAGGTAGTAACGCCGTTACTCTGAAATACACTTGAAACTCTACGTACTTTCTTTTGACGGACCCCCTTATTTTGACGTCAAAACAGTGTTCCGTTAGGATTAGGGCTGTGTTAGGCTTAGGGTTAGGATTAGGGTTAGAGTTAGGGTTAGGATTAGCTTAAATAAATTGACAAATTTGTAAAAATGTCAAAGTAACGTAAGCCTATGTAGAGTTTCATGAAAGTCATCACAACGTCGTTTCTACACGGTAGGGTGTGTGTTGTGTTTGTTTTTGTTGTTTAACTTAAAACAACTTGGGAATAAGTGGAACAGTGTACAAAGTCATTTGAGAACATTACAATCTTAATACTCAGCGCATTGTTGAGTTTTCTCTTTGAGCTGTAAGATCACCACATAAGACTAAACGCTTCTTAATTACACACGTATCCTTGTTGTGTCATAGTCAGCATAATTATTGTAAGTTGTACTGGTATCAGACTTAACTGCTAAAGCAGTGGGGTGTTCTGCGGTGTATCCCATGAAAACAAGCCTAACTTTGGACGTTCGGAACTTTGTCGTTGTAGGCTATAATAACAAAGTAAACACAAATTCTAACTAATTTTTCGGATCGAGAAACTATCACACGGAATATTACCAGCTGGTTAATTATTATTTAAAGTCTATTTTGAAGTGAGGTTAGTGCTTCATGCAAATCATTCCAAAATATATTTGACATTCCTCTATATGAAAATTCAAATGAGATAAAAACAAAATGTGTTAAATATACACTACATTTTTTTACTGGCATACATAACAATTTGAGCCTATGTTCTCCTTTTCTCCAGCTCCCCATCCCAAACCCTCGACCCCTCCAAATAAAATCAAGGTTTTTTTTTTTTTTTAGAAATCTGTGCGAAATGAGTCCTAAATAGTCCATTATTTTTTGTCTGTTTTGCCGTCTGTCTGTGCAAAACTTGCCAGTGGATTAATATCTCAGAACCTATTTCAGCTATCACAACCAAACTTGGTAAAATCGTGTGTTTCCATGAGACCTCATAAATGATCAGTGTATGAATGACTTCACTTCAAGGTTAAGGTCACAGGGTCAATAAATGTTAGTCCAAAAATGAATTTGTTTTACAAAATTTAACTTTTTTTCTAAGTTATTAATATTGAACTACGATTCTTTGATGCATGATAGATATCAATGAGACACATACTATGCAAATGTTTGTCAACCTCACTGCAAGTCACTGGAGCTGTCCAAAGTCGGTTCATGTAGGTATTTTTAGTGATCCAGGCCCTAAACTATGAGAGATATAAAGTCCAAACTTGTTGTATTTAGATATAATAGATTAACCTTTCAATTATGTTCAGTTTTGGTCAAGGTCATCATACAGTGGAATGGCTGTATATTTAACCCATAGTATGCAACAACATTGGGTTATTTGATCATATATGAGAATGAGTGGTCATGTGGTCAAGGTCACCCCAAGGTCCAGGTCACTGAAGGTCAAGGTCATCCGAAGGTCAAGAGCATAGAAAGATCAAAGTCGGAATTTGCATTTTAATGCCAATGTTTTGGTTTTTTTTAATGTTAAATATTGCAAGTTTCATTAGGAGCATATGAGCCATATGGGCTTTTGTCCTTCTAGTTGAACATAATCATAAAATCGATGTATTAAAATTAGTTAATATTCATCTATTGGGCCACCGACAAAGAATAACAATCAGAAAAGTACTTGAAAACAAAAACGTCATTAACATACAAACAAATGTGCGCTTTATTGATTAGGTCATAAAATTGACTTATTTACTGTACACTATAGTGCTTTTATGTGTGTTTATTTTGTGTTATTCCGTCACTGTTTATTTTTCATTGTTAGTATTGTTTTTAATCGCATAAAGTTTCAAATAATATAATCATATTGTAAATACTTGTACACCGATATTGTACGCAATCTTGATTTGTTCTTACGAAATTGGCAATATGGTTTTGTTTTTGTTTATGCATGTTGCAAAATTTTTTTTAAGTCCCTTTTGTTGTTTTTGTTTTGTTTCTGATCTCGTTTTTATATGTTAGCGTTTTACTATTGTCGTTTAATTAAATGTGAGAGTAGTTAATACATCTGTAGTTCCCCTTTTTGCACTTTTTTCAGATTGTCAGAATATTTGAACATTTGCTATTTACACTGTGCTGAAGTCGGACAATATTATTTCTGTTCTCTACTATATTCTCTCATTCTTTTCCTTCTTACCAATCCTATTTTATAACACAAAAATAATTAAATTTAAGCCATTGTTTTCGATTGATGATTGCAATAAACATTTTTTGAAAATGCAAGTTTATTTTCAAGTTATGATTTCTTATTTTAAGGAATCTGTTTTGTCATGGTAAGTGCTTTAATTTTTTATTTTTTTATTTTTATGTTTGTGTTTGCTTGACAAAGTATTTGCTTTATTACTAATAAACCCTATTTGGACAAAAATGCAGGCTGGTGAATTTCATCTTGTGTGGCTTTGAAGTCTTTATGAAGAATGGTTTTGTTTGTGAAGACAAGAATAATTACCAGTATGTATACAGTAATCGCTGTCTGTCTGTCTGTATCTCTCTCTGTGTCTCTGTCTCTCTCTAACTCTCTATCTCTCTCCCCCTTTCTCTCTCTCTCTCTCTCTCTCTCTCTCTCTCTCTCTCTCTCTCTCTCTCTCTCTCTCTCTCTCTCTCTCTCTCTCTCTCTTCCATTTTGCACATTCTCGACACACGTTGAAGCCGGCGCACAAGCAAACAAACGCGCGCGTTCACTCACACACACAAACAAACGCAAACACATGCGCGAGCACTCACGAGCCATCTTCATAAATAAAGACAAAGAAACCTAATTAATAATGTATAATTTCAATTCAATTAAACAACGTAAAATAAATTATACCATATGAATTTATTTCTTGCAGAATCAAATACTTCACCCCAGACGTCAGAAAGTAAGCACATTTTACGTTTGTCCCAACAATAACACATTCCATTTTTGTACTTCTTTACAAATATTAATTTAATAGTTTCATATTAAATAGAATTGTGTGTGTGTGTATGCATCGTCCATTGTGATTACAGATGTGACTATATTTATACAAAATTAAAATTTAAGGTGAAGATTAGCCTGCAAACATTGTTGTCTCAATTAAAACACTAATTATGTACTTTTGTACTTTTGTTTTTATAACAATTTTGGGGGGATTGTTATTATAATGTACAAGAACCTTCGACGTTGGCTATGACTAAGATTGTTCAAAATGAACATAAAAATGTAACTTTTATTCCGCTTGGGATATGCTTTTAGTCTATAGTAGTAGTAGTAGTAGTACTAGTAGTAGTAGTGGTAGGAATAACAGCAGCAGCACTAGCACTATTTTACTATTACTATTACCACTACTACTAATATCACTATTACTGCTACATCAGCCACCACGAATACTACATCAGCCACTACTACTAACACTACTACAGCTACTACTACTACTATCCTCTTCATAATCATTTTTAAAATTATTATTATAGAGTCTGGTATCATCCTTGGTGGATCCTTAAGTGCGGCTGTCGTCGTCCTCATCGCCATAGCCATCGTCGTAGTCGTGATTATGAAGAGAAGATCAAGATGCAGCTCTGGGTAAGCAGGGAAGAGGGCGAAAAACATTGATTATCATTTGGAAAATAAAAGCAAACAACAACTTTCTTCGTGTTAATTTGTGTCTAAGAAAACTAATTGGTCTGTATAGGGTTGCTACATTTCGTGGTGTATTACTGGGCAACATATCTCTTTCCGCTCGTATGATTAAAGCCTATTATACAAGATAGTTTGATTATTATGCTGCCACTATACATGGATATGTACATAGGGTTCCGGAATGGAGGGATGAGCATTTCTTAGGCGGCAGTATAATGGCCGCTTTATAGTGTCCAGCATTTGTTTCAGTAAAAGTTCTGCCGGAGTCTGGTTGCACGACTTGAATTGGATGACCTTATTTTCAGAAATCCAAAACTTTGACTTAGGCCTACTTTGCTATTATTTGGTAGAGCCTAATTAAGCTCCCATTCATTAGAAAAGCTCCTTCGGAATAGAGTATAAACCGAGGTCTAGTAAGTGCACGCACGCATTCCATCGCATGGATTTTAAATGATCCTGACACTGATCATGCCCTATACACATCAATCAAGCGCTATATAAAGCTCCAAACCCGGTCGCCTACGATTGTGCTCAGTTGTCCAAGGCCGCGTCAGACGATGCGCCTTAAAGCTGCAAGTGAGTGCTTCGGGCGGTAAGAGTTAGATCAGATCCCGTATCGGTCAGCGCCTTGAGCAGCACTTGAGTTCAAAGAGCGCTATATAAGCACAGTTTTAAAAAAATTGTCGGAAAACGAAATGAGCAAATAAGCTTATGTAGTCGTCATTTTGATAACGTGAGATGGAACACAATTCAAATATTTTCTGTAGTACGTTCCAAACCCTTACCTCCATTTGGCACGTTTGGTACAAGCAGTAACATAATGTCCTCGTTTACTGTTGTTTCGTTCGCATTTCGAGTTGTTCGATTATTTGGTATTTTCCAGAATATATTAAGGAATATTAAAAAAATAAATCCTCTATTTAAACTCATTATTTTCCTTACATTGATTGAAATCGATGGACCAGGTTTACAAAGTCATTGCCCGCGTGTGAGTGTGTGTGCGCGCGCGCGCGTGTGTGTGTTTGTATGTGTGTTTTAGAGTCATTAGTTTTTACATATAAGGTTACTTTTAATAATTAATGAGTTTTCCTCATTTTGTGTTATAGTTAAAGCTGTTCTGTCGTCATGTAAGCGCATACAGATAAGTCTAGATTAAGTGCATAAATATTCGTAATAATAATAATAATAATAATAATAATAATAATAATAATAATAATAATAATAATAATAATAATAATAATAATAATAAATACGTTTCCAGCTGTGTTTTATATTAATTTTCGAATTATAGTTAAATCGGTATCGGTTTACGTATGTTGTGTTTCTTGATTAAACGGTTGTCGTAAACTAATAATTTAGTGTGAATTATTACTTAAACCATACATTTGTAATGCTATACTACTACTTCTACTACTACTACTACTACTACTACTACTACTACTACTACTACTACTACTACTACTAATAGTGGTAGTGCAAGTAGTAATAGTAGTAGTAGTTGTTGTTGTTGTTGTTGTTGTTGTTGTTCTTCTTCTTCTTCTTCTTCTTCTTCTTCTTCTTCTTCTTCTTCTTCTTATTATTATTATTATTATTATTATTATTATTATTATTATTATTATTATTATTATTATTATTATTATTATTATTATTATTATTATTATTTTAACAATTGGTCATAAGTAGTTACTTCCCTTTATATTTCAAAGCATCTCAGTACAAAAAAAAGAAGATTCAAATGTAAAACAACAGTTTAATAGTACCCAGTTGCTGAACCAGTAATAATTAATTATAGCCTGTAAAATCTTATTACGTTTATAACTTGCAGATACTCTTCTGACGATGAAGGCACACAAACCTCATGCACATCTTCCCTCTTCAGGTAAAGTTCCGTGTGGCTTGTTCGGCAATTCCCAGCTTATCTTGAAATATAAGAAACATATTTTTTGTTCTGCTTTAGCCAATAAAGTGCTAAAAAAATAACACCAAAATGTATGGAGAACGGGCATTCACCTATAGTGCACCCAGGCAATGGAACACTCTTCCAGCCAACATCAGACACAAGCAGACCACACCCTCATTCAAGCAAGCTCTAAAATCTCACCTCATCAAACTCTACTAAATCCTTCATTCTATAGACCATAGCCCCAACACATATTTGTTCTGCTTGTGGCTATGCTTGTGGATTTTGTTTTGATTGTGATGACTTGTTTGCAGAAGGTTAACTTTATGTATTGTCTGATTTTGCATGTGGGTTTTTCTCATTGTATAATTTCTAATGTAATATTGAAAGTTGTTCCATGTTTGTTTGTTTCTTTTCATGTAAAGCGCTATGCTAAAAAGACAAGTAATAGCGCTATATAAATATCCATTATTATTATTATTATTAAGTATGCTATGTACTGCAGGCGGAAATCTCAAATTTCCCCAAATTCAGATCCACCAGTTTATACCGAACATTTGTCTTTTAGATAAATATTCTGTTAAACGCATAATTACAAAATCGTGGTTACAAGAACACCTGCTACAATATTTAATTTTAATGTCTCTTCGCGTACTATTTCATTCTCACGCACGGTCATTGCAATGAAATATTATAACAATTTAAAGTTGAACTGCAATCATAAAAATCTAACTTTACTGCAAAAGGTTAACCATACAGTTTCCACTAAAAAGGCGACGTTGCCGCTATAGCTGAGTGTCAGGCTGTGTGTAGACGTGTGCATAGGCTGTGTGTAGACATGTGCATGGGCCGTGTGTAGACGTGTGCATAGGCTGTGTGTAGACGTGTGCATAGGCTGTGTGTAGACATGTGCATAGGCTGTGTGTAGACGTGTGCGTACGCCGTGTGTAGGCATGTGCATAGGCTGTGTGTAGGCATGTGCATAGGCTGTGTGTAGGCGTGTGCATAGGCTGTGTGTAGGCGTGTGCATAGGCTGTGTGTAGGCATGTGCATAGGCTGTGTGTAGGCATGTGCATAGGCTGTGTGTAGGCATGTGCATAGGCTGTATGTAGGCATGTGCATAGGCTGTGTGTAGACATGTACATAGGCTGTGTGTAGACATGTACACAGGCTGTGTGTAGACATGTGCATAGGCTGTGTGTAGACGTGTACACAGGCTGTATGTAGACATGTGCATAGGCTGTGTGTAGACATGTACATGGGCTGTGTGTAGACATGTGCATAAGCTGTGTGTAGACATGTACATAGGCTGTGTGTAGACATGTGCATAGGCTGTGTGTAGACGTGTACATAGGCTGTGTGTAGACGTGTACATAGGCTGTGTGTAGACATGTGCATAGGCTGTATGTAGACATGTACATAGGCGGTGTGTAGACATGTACATAGGCTGTGTGTAGACATGTGCATAGGCTGTATGTAGACATGTGCATATGCTGTGTGTAGACGTGTGCATAGGCTGTGTGTAAACATGTACATAGGCTGTGTGTAGGCATGTACATAGGCTGCGTGTAGACATGTGCATAGGCTGTGTGTAGACATGTGCATAGGCTGTGTGTAGGCATCTACATAGGCTGTGTGTAGACATCTACATAGGCTCTGTGTAGGCATGTACATAGGCTGTGTGTAGGCATGTACATAGGCTGTGTGTAGACATGTACATAGGCTGTGTGTAGGCATGTACATAGGCTGTGTGTAGGCATGTACATAGGCTGTGTGTAGGCATGTGCATAGGCTGTGTGTAGGCATGTGCATAGGCTGTGTGTAGGCATGTACATAGGCTGTGTGTAGACATGTACATAGGCTGTGTGTAGGCATGTGCATAGGCTGTGTGTAGGCATGTGCATAGGCTGTGTGTAGGCATGTGACCTCAACAGCCTGTGACACTCAGATTGGGATCAGGCCGACTGCTTCTATAAGATTAGTTAGTGCCTGATAGCGACAAATTGTCTTGCGGATATGTAAATTGTATGTAAGTTAAATGTAAATTATATGCAAATTATACGGGCTATATGTATTATTGCAGGACTATGTGCAGTCTTATGGAAAAGAACTGCAACGCAGTCAATAATATGGTTAATACCAACTTATGAGTGGGACACATTCAAGAATGTATAAAATAATTAATATAAGAGAATACATACATTAACATCGTAAGGACATAACAGCACTTATTTATTACAGTTTGCACAGAGCCAAAAGATATATTTTCTAGTAATAATATAGCAAGGACAATTGCGAACACAAATATTCAAACAGGTATGTTGCTAATACAACCTTAATAGTATGTAATGTTATCTATAAAATAATAAGCTATTAATATAATGATAACAGCAATGAAGAAGGAAACGATGTAAGTACATTTTAGTCCTATTTTCCTGTATCACATCGTGTGGTGTTTACATTGCAGAATACCTGTAACTCTTCCCCGGACCGCAGTACCAATGGCCCAATTTTCACAATACCTAGCCAAACTACGCAGCAGTCCGTCCCTCGTAGACAAGCTTTTCCAGGTCAGTTAAAGGCGTTACTGTTTGTAATATAATACATGTAATTATCCCATCACAAGCTGCTTTTGTAAAACTGATCTAGCGGTGATTTCGCTAAATCAGATATTTATGAAATTTGGTGTTTGTGTGAGTCATCGTAGGGAAATCAGGCATATAAATCATTATGAAATTTTGAAACACTTAGGAATTGGTTATTAATTGTTTGGGGATGACTTTTCCCTCTGTAATATGATGTTTGTCTAAGCTGCTTCCGCTGAACAGATTTTCAAGAAATTTGGCATATAATCACTACAGGGAAATCAGGCAAGCAATTTTTTATAAATTACTGGAACACACAGGCATTGTTGTGGTTTTTATTTTATTTGGACTAATCGGCCCGGCCTTCTTTACAAAAATAACCTTGCTCTTCTTCAGCTGAACCGATGTTCGCAAAATTTCGTTTGTGAATCACCATATGACTATACAAGTACACTTTCATTAATTTCATCCTAAATTTGTACCAACATCCACGACGCTCCGAAACCACTACGCTATAATTCGCCACCCCAGCCAACGTAACTAACAGATAATTGCATTATATAACACATTGGAGACTGGAATCTGTAAGTGTGCACCGTTTGAAGTGGATGTAAATAGATCCAGCATATCAAACACTGTTTGACTGTTCAGGCACAAAGAACCAAAGTTACCAAATTATGCTATGTAAGAAGAACATCATTCACTTTACAGTTTTCAATATCATTCTTTGACGTGCTTGTTTGCTGACAGAGGCTTCGAGAGTCCAGCAGCGTCGGAGTGTCCACTACCACGGGCAGACTTCCCGAAAACCAACCCCGTAATCGATACCCTGACATTCTGCCCTGTAAGTAGAGTTACACTTATTTTACAACAACAACAACAACAACAACAATAATAATAATAATAATAATAATAATAATAATAATAATAATAATAATAATAATA
>CM072515.1:10072882-10162882 GCA_036898135.1 Oncomelania hupensis
TTTTGGGACGGAAAAAGAGCATTTTTGTAGAAAAAAGGGTTAGGGCAAGGGCTAGGGATAGATCTACAACTAACCCTTACCCGAACCCTTGTAGCAATATTCCGCTCTTTCCGTCACTTTTAAACAGTACTGCGGTTCGTATCCGCAGTTAGCAGAAACGGAAAAGTGAGTTTCGTCTCCTCTAGGCGACAAATTAGGTCACGCTGTATTTGTTTCTAGGTCAACTGGCTTTTACGAACCGTTTCAGAATCTTTTCGAACCGTTTATTAACGCCGGATAGTGTCTTCACTTGGTTTCATACAATTTAAGAATCCAAGAAGACAAATGGGTTTTAGAGCATTTTTGTAGAGAAAAGGGTTAGGTCAAAGGCTAGGGATAGATCTACAACTAACCATTACCCGAACCTTGTAGCAATATTCCGCTCTTTCCGTCACTTTTAAACAGTACTGCGGTTCGCATCCGCGGCTAGCAGCGAGCCCAAAGTATACTTTGAAGGGATGGAGGGAATACTTTCACCTGCTGCTAGAGGGAATTTTGGCGATACTTTCTACCGATCGCAGCAATGTGTATTACCTCGATGGTGGTGGTGGTGGTGGTGGTGATGATGATGGTGATGAATATGACGACGATGACAACAACGACGACGACGATGATGCTGATGATGATGATGATGATGATGATGATGATGATGATGATGATGATGATGATGATGATGATGATGATAACGACGACGACTACAAATGTTTGAGTGGTAGATGTATGTTTTTTTATGTGAGAGAGAGTGGGTGAAACGTGAGTGTGTATGTTGGTACAGATCGCGCGCTTTGAGCCTGGTTGTTGATTTGGAGAAGTGCTCTTATATATATCTGACATCCAATGTTATTAAATGAGAGGAAGATATGAACAACAATAATGAAACAAAAAGCGACAAAAGGTCCATATTTTGATTCACTGTGGGTTCTTTGTTTTCTTTTAGTTTTGTTTATTTGTGTTACTGATTTATATGGATGGTTGGGTGACTTCTAAGATTTCCTTCAGATACTGAACGAACCTGTGTACGTGACGCACATCCACATGCCCGGATGGTGGAAGGAAAGGTCGCTTGTATCACCCGAAGAGTTGGCGGACTTCGTGTCCATGGTCAAACAGGAGGTGCCTGCCATCGAAGGACCAATCACCGTCCATTGCAGGTGACCTCCTACCATATCCTATCCTATCCCGTAACTCGGAGGTCGTAGGGGCGCCTACGACCTCCAGGTGACGTCAGATTCTAAAAATAAAACAGAGCGGTTATCAAGGCCAGGATAGCAAGAATGTGTGTTTACTTTTGTGACAGTTCACTTTGGAAATTGCATTGTGGTCACATTGAAATGTAATATACTGGGTAATCGTTGTTCCAACCGGACGCCAAGCTTTGAGTTTTAGGCGATTCCTCCTTGCTATGTCAATAAAGCGACCAAAGCCTGATATGCACACTGTCGCAGAGACACTAATTTTAGAATCAACATGGACGCCATTGATAGGCACTGAAGCAAATGAATTTATCGATACATATTCCCAAACAACACTTTTGAAAGAGGTCCTTTTTTTGGCTTAATCTTGCTTTCTGGTATGGCTACACTCACGGTGAATTTGAATGGAAGTGTTACTCTGAAATGTGTGATCTTGGGGCTCTTTAAATAAAGAAGAGTATTGCTAAAAAAAATTATATAAAAAATCACGTTATCTTTGAAGGAATGTGTAACATGCATTAATTGAATGAGTTGAATTTAGTTGGATTGATGGGGGTTTGGTTGGGTGTGTTCTCAGCGGTCTTGTATTTGTTTATTTTACCAATTTATTCCGTCATTACATTATTGTCCTTGTCGCATGATAACGTAATCAAGATTACTAGTCTGTTTAAAATGCTAAAGTTACCTCCCCTGCTCTATTAATAAACCTAGTTATGTCGTCTTACCCAAAACAAGTATACAAATATAAACTGAAAAAACGTAAATCAATCGGCAATGTATAATAACCACAACAACAACAAAAAAAACTTTATTTATTTTAATTAATTAATTAATTTATATATTTATGTTTTTATTTATTTATTCTTTTTTTCTGACAGTTCTGGTATCGGACGAACAGGTGTGTTCATCGCAGCAGACATGCTAAGCCGAATGGTGTCGGAGCGCAGTCTGCAGACAGAGATTGATGTCTTCTCAGTATGCCACAGCATCATGACGTGTAGGCCTAACATCATTCAGACGCAGGTTGGTGGCTTTAAATGAAGCTTATAAATATTACCTTCAAACGACCGTACTCCACCACACTCCAGATCACCCCGCCGCTCAGTTTATAGGCACGGGCCAAATTCTGAAAGAAAAAAACTAACAAAAAACTCTACCTCGAATGAGAGTATAAACCGAGGTCTTTTCTTTGCATGCACGCATTCCATCGCATGAATTGTAAAGATCCTCACGCTCCCCTCCTAGGCGGGTGATTGCATGCCAGCAACAAAATTACATCCAACAAGCGCGAAGGTACCTACTTCCCCGTCTCCAGTCGGCCAGGATCGTGCTCTAACTGCTGTTGTCTGGGCGTCAGAAGACCCCCCTAATGCAGTTACGTGGGCGTCTCGGGCGGCTTGAGTTTAAACCTGTATAGGCCAGCGCCTTGAGCAGCTCTTGAGCTGGAAACGCGCTATATAGGAACCATTAAGAAATGTAAAATAAACAAACAAATAAATAAATAAATAAATATGTGTTATGTTTCAGGAGCAGTTCATGTTGATCCACAAAACCGCGGCAGAGCTGATTGAGAGGAAGACGAGAGAGACGGCTGATCTGTACAATGTGGCTGGACCTTTCCTGGCCTATGCCGACTACAGAGCTCTCGACGGGATCAGTAGGTTTAATCTCAATTCACCTTGACTTGTTCTTAAGACAGCGCACGTCTTCAAGTCATAGTATCCAATCCTGTACCCCCGTTGGGGTGGCGGGGGTTTCAGTATAAATAGTATCCCCACTTTCTGGAAATTTAGTGCTTTAAATCCCCACTGTCGCTGTCTTTCGCATTTGCTCTTTCTCAGTCCTGCTCTGTTCTATCAATCTGCTATACTATCTTCTTCTTCGCTAGACCAGTCACCTACCTTTTTTCTTGAAAACTCTTCCGGGACAAGACTCTTGTTTGTGTATGAGGTCTGTTGGATCAGCTTGGGAATATTGGACGCTTTCTGCCAGGTGGTCACTAGGGCTTCCTATGAAGTTATTATTTAGCAATGTAGGCATTTTATATGTATATGTTTTGTTGATAATTTATAATGATGTTTGTATTCTATTTTGTTTTTGTAAACAGGGGTTCGATAAATTAGAGTACAGCCTCAGCGTCCCCTGCGTGGGATGTCTTTATTGTAAAGTGACTGGTTGGTGGAGGGCGTTCAGTTTTCCCACTAGGGTTGTTTCAGCAGATCTTTTATGCGGATCGGGGGTTGACCGGTCCTGATTTGGCTCGGAAGAGTCCGCTGGACCTAAAGTAACAATTATGTAATGTAATGTAATCCAATCCTGTCCTGTCTCCTATCCCATCCTACCCCGTATCTCGAAGGTCGTTGGGGCACCACAGATGATCGTTTAAGCAGCGTACTCCATCTTTCATCTTTCTTTGTCCTCAGCAAACCTCATGGCTTCGCTTAGGGTCAAGCCAAGCCATTGTCTTGTCCTCCCACCTCTTTTTCTATCTCCCTCTTCTTCTTCTTCCTTGCACATTGCCTTGCAGGATGGTCTTTGCAAAGGCCTGATGCTCTCGTGACGTGGTCCTACCATCGGAGTCTCCGTTTCTTCACCACTGTGAGCATGTCATGTTGTGAAATGGCATGTGTGATGGTCTGTTGGACTTCCTTGTTGGTGATGTGCTGAGTATAGGAAATGCCCAGAAGTTTTCTGTAGCACCTCATCTCCATGCTTTGTATTATAGTTATAGAACTAGGGTCCATGTTTCGCAAGCGTATAGGAAGATGGAGATGACAAAAGAGTGCAGCAGCCTTACCTCGGAATGTAGACTGATGGTCCTGTCTTTCCAAATGGGTTTCAACCTTGTCGGGGGGAAGATGTTTATGCGATCCTGGAGAGGACTTCCTATCTGGAGCGTATCTTTATCATTGTCTGTTAAGCCGCGGTCCTGGATCTCTCTCTCTCTCTCTCTCTCTCTCTCTTTCCTCTCTCTCTCCCGTACACTCTATTTCTCTCGCGCGCGCACACGAACACGTACACGCACACACATCCCAAGAATAACCCTTTTGCCGCTATAGGGCTTAGCAGTCGGCTCGAAAGAGTTTACCCCCAATCTGAGTGTCGGAGGCGATAATATACCCCTACACACAACCTATGTGATAGATCTCAGAAACTCCGCTAGCGTCAAGGTCGCTGGCTTAGTGGAAACTCGTGGCCTATTGGTCTTTAATTGCGCGCTTTCCAACTCCAAGAGCAACTCAAGCGCTGGAAATAATTATTTAAAAAATCTAACTCAGCCCGCAAGCTTGCAGCATTATAGACCTCTGTCTAGCACCTCAAACCGATGAGCGATCTTGAACTAATACCCAAATATTATTGTTGGCGTTCATCTACAGTTCTGGAAAAAATGACCGGAGTCTTTAACGTGCCAATGCGGAGGCACTGGGTTAAAGGTGAAACGCTATAGGCACCGTATAAAGAGTAATCACAGAAAGTCAAACACCCGTGATAAGACTTGTTTTGACAAATACAACTAAAATACATCACGAAAATGCGTAACAACGATGATGATGAGGATAATGATGATGAGGAGGAGGAGAAGCAGGAGGGCGACGACCACGACCTCTATGGTGATGATGATGATGGTGGTGGTTATGATGATGATGATGATGATGATGATGATGATGATGATGATGATGATGATGATGATGATGATGTTTTTTAATGTTGCAGATGGTTATTTGATGGGGAGATCAGTCACACCGCTCTGAGTTCAGGTGGAAGCAGGACTGGAAAAAAAAACCCACATCATCGTATAACAATTAGGCTAGGAACCAAAAAAACTTAAGTACTACAAAACGAAGTATCACATTGCACCTTTAGTGATTAATACAATCTATTGTACCGGAAAGTACATTCTGGATTTCAGGATTACAATAAATTTCACTGGATTTCAGGATCATAATATATGTTACTGGATTTCAGGTTCACAGTATTTTATTGGATTTCAGGATCGCAGTGTTTTACTGGATTTCAGGATCATAATATATGTTACTGGATTTCAGGTTCACAGTATTTTATTGGATTTCAGGACCACAGTGTTTTACTGGATTTCAGGATCACCGTGTTTACTGCATTTCAGGATTACAGTGTTTTACTGGATTTCAGGACCACATTGTTTTCTGGATTTCAGGATCACAGTGTCTTTATATTGAATTTCAGGATTACAACACATTTCACTGGATTTGAGGATTGCACCACATTTCAATGGATTTCAGGATTAGAATACATTTTCATATAAAGTAAGACTTAGGTGAATTGAGCTCGTGTTTTACGCGAATTAGTCTGCTATGGTACTATGAACGATATATTTGTGACATTCAACCGCGATAGAACTTACTTTCGCGGCGCCATCAAATCAAATCAAAAGCGGGTGCGCAACTCTTCAATTAAAAAAAATTTAACCACAAAAAAAATATTGCCAAAAATGTTTTTGGAGGGGGGCTGTTCTTTTTCTTTTTCCTTCTTTTTTGAGGGGGAGGGTGAGGAGGGGGGAGAGAGGGAGGGGGGAGGTTGCACTTTTTCTATAGTAATCTCTGTGTGTCATCGTACCGACAATTTGCACTTTTCATAGTGAGACGTACTTTTACTCTCAATGCCCGGTGAAACGTCCAAGCCTGATTGGTGTAGCTGTTGTGAATACTGATGGTTCAACGCACTCACGCAAACTCTGTAGCAAGTCTAAATGTACAATGTAGTAAGACAACTAAGCCTCGCGCTTCAACTCAACAAGATCGACGATCCTACGTCTTGGACTGTCTTAGGCTCAACTGAACAAGATCATCGACGTCCGGTTGCTTCATAGTAGTTTCTTCAATACAACTATTTTTAAGAACATATTTTTTTCATTCTATAGAGAAAACAGAAGAATTGTTTCTCATTATATTTTTTCCAAAGGGTCAACCACTTGTGAACTTGCAGAGGATCTGTGATATCTGATTGAGCGAAATCTAGAATAGTAGCTTAACTTTAAGTTCGTGTGATGGATGAAAACAAACAGAGTTGAAGCATTGTAATTAATGTATTAATGTACAGTATTGCATATTATGCCTACTTATTTTAGAAAACGCACTTATGGGACAACGTATTTGCTCAATTAAACCACATTGTATTACATTACTGTGTATTGTCGGTTATTTTTAAAAAGAACACATAATATCAGACAAAGTTTCTGCTCACAGCTCGTCGTGTTGTACAATATTGTGTTGTGTGTTACTGTATAGTTTGTTTGTTTTTTAAATAGTGTTGTGTTGTTTTGTGTGTGCGTTTAAAAAAAATTAAATAATGTTATTTTATTGTAAGCTTATTGTGTTGTGTTGAATTATATTGTTTTTGTATTTATTTTTTTATTTGTTTTGTTTTGTTTCGTGTGTGCGTGCGTGCGTGTGTGTGTGTTTTAATAATAGTATTGTTTTGTATTGTATTTATTGGGTTGTTTTATGTTGTATCGTGTTTTATATCATTGTATTGTGTATAGCTTGTTGTATTTTATAGTATTATACTGTGTTGTATTCTGTTGTGTTGTTTTATTGTGGAATTTTGTGTGTGTATTTGTGCGTGCGTTTGCGCTTGTGTGGGTGTGTGTGTGTCTGTGTGTGTTTGTGTGAGTGAGAGAGTGAGTTCAGGCATTTTTAAGGCTGTAGTGTTCATTGAAATTATGTTGTTTGAACCAAATATTGCACTTTTGTTCTCTGTACGGATTTAGCAAGCAATTATTCCAAATGCGTGTTTGACATTAATTATTTGTTTACTGTAGGTCCTATATTCCTGTCACCATCGGACTGTGTCTTGTTGATATTTTATAATGACGTTTATATTCTAATTTCTATTTTATTTTTGTAAACGGGGGTTCAATATATTAGCGCACCGCATCAGCGTTCCCAGCATGAGATTCCTTTATTATTGTAAAGTGACCTGACTGGTGAAGTGCTTTCAGTAGGGTTGTTTCAATAGATCTTTTATTAGGGATTAGGGATAAGACCTCTTGCAATTAAGTTTTGGTTCTGACTCGGCTCTTTGCAGTCCGCTTGACCCTATAAACACAAGATGAACGAACCAATCGCGTCTTATTTTACGTTTTTGTAATAATTTACTCGTTTCTTTATCCATGTTGTGATGTTTGTAGGCAGCTGGGCGCCTCTTATAAATTAAAGTTAAGGTCTGACACAATAAAGTAATAATGATAAAGTCAACAGTTCTTTATTCCAAAAGCAGTGCAAGACGTAGATGCCATCAGTACAATTACAAACGATTACTAATAAATGTTTGCGTGCTGGTTCCATGTTTGTCTGCAGTACACAGGTGCAATGTCATCAAACCAGGTCTTGATAAAGTAGTCTGACAGTGTTACACTCCGTTTGATGATGGTGTTTTCCTTTATCAGTATTTGATTCAGCCCCGATGCTGAAGTCCTGATAAGGTGTAACTCAGATTCGTTTATTCACACAGCCTGCTCAATCAGCATACAAGTCACAAAGTCCACGTATGAAGTTTTCCGCTTTTATTCAGCACACATCAACAACTGCATACAATTCTCAATTCAACTCAACAACTTTCACAGCAACTCTCAGTTTCACTATCAACAACTTCACTCTCTCCACAACAATCTCGGCACACGATTAAATAACCTCTCTCTTTTCCGGAAAGATTTCGAATACGGTAGAAATGACGTACTGCCACCAATCGAACTAAAGATCGTCATCACTGACTTACGTCAATACACATTTTCTCTACTTCCGGGAACATTCACGACCTTCGATATCCATCGGGAAAATTCTATCAAGAGTAAACACGCATATCCAGAAGATTCTCAAATAATATCGACTAACGCAAATTATCAACGTTATACAAAGCCTCTCCTAACAACAATGCAAACTCAAATCAAAGGTAAATAAACTCCATTATTGAATACTTTGCAAATCGAAACGATTAGATCTATCGTACACGCTTCAGCCATACTATCATTCGCGTTTCAACGTAACATAACCCCCCACTCAAGAAGAAATTTACCTAATTTCTTTCAACAACGTTGAAACGTAATGCACAAACAATGTACAGAATTAAAACTTACTTCAGACTGCCTCATTTACTGTCAATGTTCTCAGTTTATATACACAGAGTCCATGTTTTTCATCCGCAAGTCTTTCTGGATACTGTCAATGTTCACAGTTTATTCACACAAGGTCAATGTTTCTCATCTGCAAGTCTGTTTAGATATTGCCAATGTTCTCCGCACAGTCAATGTTCCTTCAACCGCAAGGAAACGTCGCCCTCGTCAGTTGCGGTCGTCATCGGCCCAGGGTCAAAGACAGTGATCTCGTGGGCTTTCCTGGAGTCAGTGCATCCTCCGTTGTCTTCCTCTCCCGTCGGATGTCCGACGCAGTCGACGTTGTCAGCTCCCAGAATGCATTCGCTGGGTCTTACGGTCAGGTTGGCTTCTGCGGGACGGTGGAACAGCTCCCTCAAGGTCTGCAGATGCTCCTTCCAGGTCTGGGTGTGGACTTCATGTTCGACCAAAGTCGTAGAGCCTGGGACATCATTGAAGTTATGGGGAAACTCGCCCATAAGGTCCTTGAGCTCCATCTTTTGACCTTCCGTCAAGCTTGGTTCTAGCTTAATATCATCAATGCCTTCTTTGCTGTGGAAGTCTCCCAGTTCCAACAGTTCTTCGCTGTCAAAGCTGTCGTCGGTCACAGCTGCTGTGGCTGCGTGCACAGTCTCTGATGGCCTTTCTACGTACAGCTTAAGGAGGTTGGCGTGGTATATCTTGGAATGCTGGCCGACCTTCACCTTATAGTCGTTGATCCCCACCACGGTCTCCACTTCGTACGGGCCTTTCCACTGCATCAGCAACTTATTGTGATCAGTAGGTAGCAGCACCAGCACTTTGTTGCCAGGTTTAAACTTCCTGTTCACAGCCCTACGATCGTAGTAGTGCTTTCCACAGTCTTGGGACTTCTTCAGGTTTTCTCTGGCTATCTCGAGAGTCTGCTCCAGCTTCTCCCGTAGCTCAAACACGTACTGGTAACTGTTCTTCACCTCTGGGGTGTCCACTTCTTTCGTCCACAGTTCTTTTAGGATGTGCATCGGCCCTCGGATGGTTCTTCCGTACAGCAGCTCGAACGGAGAAAAGCCGGTGGACTCCTGCGGTACTTCTCTGTAGGCGAAAAGTAAGGCGTTGATATAGCGATGCCATTGTCTGGGCTGCTCGCTGCACAGTTTCTTCAGGGTGGACTTCAGCGTAGCATTGAACTTCTCGACAAGCCCGTTGCACATCGGATGGTAGGGTGTCGTAGTCAAATGCCGGATGCTCAGCAGTCTGTTGACCTCCTTCATGCAGTCAGAGACGAACTGCGTCCCGAGGTCTGTCAGAATTTCTTCAGGCACTCCAAGTCTACTGAACATGTCCACTAGCGCCTCTGCGACAGTTTCAGTGTCAATCGTCTTCAGAGGCACTGCTTCTGGGTACCGAGTCGCATAGTCCACTAAAGTCAGTACCCATCGATGACCTTCTTCACTCGGAGGTCTTATTTCGCCGATTAAGTCTAAGGCCACCCTCTTGAAAGGTCGGTCGATCAGAGGCATCCTCTGCATAGGCACTTTCGGGACCCTTCCTCGAGGTATGGTCTTCTGGCAAATGTTACATGATCGGCAGAAACGGCTGACGTCCGCATGAAGTCCTGGCCAGTAGAATACCGCCTGGATTCGGTCTGACGTCTTCTTGATACCTAGGTGACCTCCCATGATTGAGTCATGCGCTACTTCCATCACCTGGCGCCTTAGGGGTAACGGTACCAAGACTTGACGTAGTGGTTTACCTCCGTTGACCCTCGGGTGCTGGAAGATTCGGTACAGGATCTTGGCCTTCACCTCAAAATAGACCGTACCACTGCCTTTGGTCACGTGGTCTTGGCGGTTCCTGTACTTGTTTAAAGTACTATCAGCTTCCTGGAGCTGGATCAGCTTATCTCTGTCCACGATGGCAGCTTTGGAGTTGTCGGCGACCTTCAGTGGTGTAGACACCTTGTCTCTCTTGGCCTGGGCCCTGGTAGTAACAGCACCGACGATCTCTGGTCGGCAGGGCTGAGCCGGAGTAACCACATTGTCCCGTAGCAGCTCTGTAAGTTCTCCATCGGGAAACGGCAATGGATCCTCCTCCACAACTTCGACGTGTTGGGTTGAGGCAGGACTCCATTCTGGATCGGGGTCGTCGGGTCGTCTCGCGCCGTCGATGTTCCCGATCATCAAATCATACAGCGGCTTCTTCAGGCAAACCGCTTCGACTTCGCCTATGTAGAAAGGGGTGTTGACATGAATCTTCGCAACTGGCGCTCTCACACATTTGCTGTCGGCCATAAGTGTCCATTTTGAATCGCCAGTGAACTGTTCTTTAGCGATTAGGTCTTCTCTGACGATGACCCCACTACAGCCAGAGTCTCTTAAAACAGTCACTTCATGATTTCCGACGCGTCCCTTGGAAACAGGCATGTTCTGTACGGTCACAGCTGCGCTGGCGACGACGGGGATGGATTTCCCGTTGGCAAGGAGGAGTTGGCCATCAGTCATGCACTCTTGCACGTCCGCAGGGGTAGCTGTGCGCTCGGTCTCACTCGGAAGAATGACGCTCCCGCCGCACACTTGATGGTCAGATCTACTGGTTTGCCGTTGATTGGAGAAACGTCTCTGTCGGTTGCCCACCGCTGCATTGTCCGTACTGCTCCGCTGTACGCTACTTTTGTTTTGAGGACAGTTAGCTGCTCTGTGGTCTGTAGCGTTGCAAGTGAAACAGCCTCTTGAATGCCCTTCCCTGGGAGGAGGCGTGGAGTCCGTCTGTCTCTGGTTCGTCTGGCTCCCCTGGATCTGGTTCACATGGTTTCCAGTCTTCTGAAAATGTTTCGTCGCGCTGGGTGGCCCCAGGGTTTTCCCATGAGCGATGAGATATCTTTCAGCAGCCTCAGTCACATCTTTAAGCGTCTGCAGCTTTTGTTCTTCTAAGTGGGTCGTTAGGTCCTTGTGACAGGCATTGAGAAATTGTTCCTTCACGATCAGGTCATGGAGACTGTCGTAAGACTTGCTTTCGCCTGATAACTCCACCCACTTGTGTAGATATGACGACAGGCGCTCCACAAACTGCTTTGGCGTTTCGTCTGACTTGGGCCGGCATTCACGGAAGCGTTTACGGTAGCCCTTCTCTGTAAAGTTGTAGCACTGCAACAGGGCCTCTTTCAAGACGTCGTAGTTTTTGGCGTCATCGTTCGACAGTCTGGTGTAAACTTCGAGCGCTTGCCCTGTCAGAAGTGCACTTAGTCGAATCGCCCAGTCTCGAGGTTGCCAGTTAGAGCTTTCAGCAAACCTTTCGAATCTCGCCAGATAACTGTCAATCTGGTCCTTCCCGTCGACGAAAGCTGGCAATTTTGGAGCCGTGTTGTCACTGATAACTTGTGGCGCATGCTGCTGTTGCTGAATGCGCGCCAACTCTAGTTGGAACTGACGATCAGCTTCTCTTTCCTCACGCCTGCGCTCATCTTCTCTTTCTTGCCGCTGCTGTTCAATTTCCAGACGCTTCAGTTCAAATTCTCTTTCTCTTTCTTCGCGCCATATTCTCTCTTGAGACTTGACGTACTCCGTCAGCTGTTTGCCTTTTAGATTTAGTTCAACCCCTTTCTGCCAGAAGTCAGCCATCTTGATGCTTCTGGAAAGTTCTATTCTGGAAAGTTCTTTTCTGGAAAGTTCTTTTTCTAGAAAGTTCTTGACTGTAGAGTTCTTTTTCTGGAAAGTTCTTGACTGTGCTGTACCTTTCTAGACTGTTCTAGAACAGCACGCTTTCTGCAGTAGCGCTGATGCTTGCCACTAGTCGCCTTCGCTGACGCAGGCCCCGCTGTCCTCGTCGTATGCGACGCTGCACCACGCTGGTGTTGATGTACACGCTCCTGTGCTGAAGTAGACGCGACGTCCGCTCGCCGCTCTCTGTAACACTGGCGATGTAGCTCCGAGACTGTCCCTCGACGTAGTCTTACGGCAGCCACGTAGTCCCGCTCTGTTGTTCGCTCACGAAGCAACTCTTCGGCGACTACACGCCCTTGCAGTCAACCCGAACCTATCGGTGATGTAGTCCCAGTATGTTGGCCCCTCTCGACGCAACTCGTTGGCGGCTACCCTCGATGACTGCCTCTCGTAACGTTGACTCGCTTGTAGCAGTTGAACCCTTGGCTATGGCGTGAATCGCGGCTTGACCCCCAAAATGTTACACTCCGTTTGATGATGGTGTTTTCCTTTATCAGTATTTGATTCAGCCCCGATGCTGAAGTCCTGATAAGGTGTAACTCAGATTCGTTTATTCACACAGCCTGCTCAATCAGCATACAAGTCACAAAGTCCACGTATGAAGTTTTCCGCTTTTATTCAGCACACATCAACAACTGCATACAATTCTCAATTCAACTCAACAACTTTCACAGCAACTCTCAGTTTCACTATCAACAACTTCACTCTCTCCACAACAATCTCGGCACACGATTAAATAACCTCTCTCTTTTCCGGAAAGATTTCGAATACGGTAGAAATGACGTACTGCCACCAATCGAACTAAAGATCGTCATCACTGACTTACGTCAATACACATTTTCTCTACTTCCGGGAACATTCACGACCTTCGATATCCATCGGGAAAATTCTATCAAGAGTAAACACGCATATCCAGAAGATTCTCAAATAATATCGACTAACGCAAATTATCAACGTTATACAAAGCCTCTCCTAACAACAATGCAAACTCAAATCAAAGGTAAATAAACTCCATTATTGAATACTTTGCAAATCGAAACGATTAGATCTATCGTACACGCTTCAGCCATACTATCATTCGCGTTTCAACGTAACAGACAGATGGAATTTATATCCACCAACAAGACACACACTCTCTCTGGATTTCTCACTTTTAAAAAAATCTTTCTTTCTCCCTTATTTTTTTTCTTTTAAAAATTGTCTTTCTTCATTTCTGTATTTGTTTTTCTTTCTTTAATATTTTCTTTCTTTAAATTTTTCTTTCTTTCTTCTTCTTTATCACACGCACACACACACACACACACATTCACACACATGCACAGAGGGAGAAAGAGAGGAAGAAGAGGAAGAAGAAGAAGAAGAAGAAGAAGAAGAAGAAGAAGAAGAAGAAGAAGAAGAAGAAGAAGAAGAGGAAAGAAAGAAAAAAAGAAAGAAGGAAAGACAGAAAGAAAGAAGGAAGGAAAGAAAGAAGAAGAAGAAGAAGGATAGAAAGAAAGAAAGAGCCAATAGGTTTGTCTTCACAACCATTGTTTATTCAAAAACGTGTCATGTATGTTTGATGTATGCATGTATTTATGTATGTATGTATGATGTATGTGTATGTGCGTATGTATGTAGGCATGTATGTATATATGTATGATGTATGTATGTTTGTAGTTTATGTATGTATGCATGATGTACTGGATGTTTGTATGCATGTATATATGTATGTATATATGATGTATGCATGTATGTGTGTATGTGTATGTATGTAGGTATGTATGTATATATGTATGATGTACGAGTGTATGTTTGTAGTCTATGTATGTATGATGTAATGTATGTATGTGTGTATGCATATATGTATGTATGTATGTATGATTTATGTATGTATGTACGTCACTTGCAGTCCCTCAAGAACCACTCCTTGCCATTATGCAGAGGAAGAAGCTGGCGTGGATTGGCCATGTCGGGCGGCATCACACCCTGGCCAAAAGCTATCCTGCAAGGAACAGTGTGGTAGGAGGGAGGCGCTGAGGACGACAAAGAAAGAGCTGGACAGATGATGTCAACACATGAACGGCGCTAGACATGCCGCGCCTCCTGACCATAGCTGCAGACAAATCGAAGTGGCGACAACAATCTTCGTCGACATCCCTCATGTTTCCCCAACGACCTGTCCAGCTGCGGGACTGAACTGAACTGAATTGATGTATGGTACTTTTACATAGTTAGATAAATGCCACATAAACATCCTCACGGCCCGGGCTAATTGCCACTCTCTGACTGACCAACTGACTTTTGGATCTAAAACAAATGTCACCGTTTCAACCACGGTATCAAAGTTTGGATACCCGACTAAATCAAACATGACGAGATGTTCTGTTTCACCACTCTCACGACCACTGACGGCGTTTCTGGGGTAGAATGTAACAGCTGTCTGGCCCGGATGACTAAAAATTTTAAAAAGATGACTGGACCAGTATTTTATTAATTAATCTATATCACTATGTGTACAGACTGGAAATGATTAAAAAAAATGATAAAAAAACGGGAGGAAAGGGGGGGAAGGGGGATGAATGATCGAGACATTGTTCAAAAACTAAATGTTCGCAGTGGAACTTCGGATGAGAGTATAAACCGAGGTCTAGTCTGTGTCGCATACATTCCATCATAACGGACTTTAAAGATCCTGACGCTCATGTCCTAGACGGGTGAGTGCCGGTGACAAGAACACACCCAGCATGCACCTAGGTCCTTTTCCCCCATCCCTGGCTGCCCAGGATTGTGCTCAGTTGTCCGGGCGTCAGACCATGCGCCCAAAGGCTGCGGGTGGGCGTCTCGGGCGGCTTGAGTTAGATCCTGTATCGGCCAGCGCCTTGAGCAGCTCTTGAGCTGGAAAAGCGCTATATAAGAACGATTAAATAAATAAAATAAGACAGTAGCACATTGACCGTCGTGTCATTGAAATGCTGCAGGTGACGTGATGCTGCAGAATAATCTTCAACGCATTTCAAAGACAATGATAAGATTGGATCCATTGGGCGCCCCACCCCTAATTCTTCCAGCTACACCCCCCACCCCCCACCCCCACCTCCCCTCACGGGCAACCTTCCAACTCCCCATCTTTGAATCTTTCTCATCCACCCACCCCCCCCCGGATTCCCCTCACCTCACCCCTTTTTCAACCCCCCACTCCCCCCCCCCCCCCCCCCCCCAAAGAAAATAAAAAAATAAAAATAGATGTTAACAGTTTTATTTTTCATACTTTACATAGTGTGTCATATCGGAGCAAAACCTCAAAGGCCTGAATCACCGATTCGAAATGACGAGCTGCAGCAAAAGGTGCGCGTCCTAGTTTGTACAAAAAAGCTCAAAATACCCGCTTAGGACTGGTCTGACAAATCAATTACACTTTGTGAATCCTTATTTTGAG
The DNA here is from genome assembly GCA_036898135.1 of Oncomelania hupensis. NCBI lineage: Eukaryota > Metazoa > Mollusca > Gastropoda > Littorinimorpha > Pomatiopsidae > Oncomelania > Oncomelania hupensis. The sequence goes on from CM072515.1 coordinate 10,088,354, forward strand.
GTCATGTACACAATTCCTAGGTTTGACAGGCGGATCATCGTTTAAAGCAGCAGATAGCGAACTGCCGCTTGTAACCTTCCCAAAAGCTGGTGTTCATCACTCCGTACACCAGCCAGTTGATGCTGTGGTTTAGGAAGGCGAACAGCAGCGTCCACACTGACGTCACTGCAGACACTCTACAGTATCTGCAACATCATCAGCATTTAGCAGCATCATCAGCAGTCCTTATTATCATTATTGTGTGTAAATGCTGTCAAATACATGACAATTGTTTGTCCCCTACTCTACCCATCAGCATCATCATTATCGTCATCATCACAATCATCATCATCTTCATCATCGTCGTCGTCACTATCGTCGTCATTATCATCGTCATCATCATCGTCATCATCACCATCGTCATCATCGTCGTCATCATCATCGTCATCATCATTTATATTCATGATTTTGTGAGTACCACTACTACCACCGCAAGAACAAAACAAAGATATAAACACACATACACACACACAAACACAAACATACACACAAACATTATTTAATAAAGAAATAAAGAAGAGACTTGTCAATGACGGTGACGATTGCAAGAGGAAGGTACAGCATGACGCAGGCAACGAACACCACAAGTAGCGATCGTATCAAAGACAGGTCGGACTGCGACAGATGATGATGATGCAGATGACAATGCCTCTGCCTGCGATGACGTCGTCTCTTCGTTGTGGCCTCGGTAGCGGCAGAGGTTTGTGGGTGGTTTCTTGTGTGGTTGAGGGTTTTGGTGTTAACAGAGGCGTGTGTAGAGTTCCCTTTGGTGTGGCTATTGGGCAGGCTGTGGCTGTTCGGTAGTGCATGACTTGAAGAAATCGTTTGCATATGTGGTGTGGAGTTCTTGCTAGTGGCTTGGCTTGGTGAGAGTGCGTTTAGGGTGCTGTGGTTAGCAACTGCGATTGTACTACTGTTTGTGTGATTGGAATTAGTGACCGGGTTCGAGTCCTTTTGGTAACTGTCCCCTCCTTCCAAACTAAGTCCGGTCACTTCAGCTGTAGATGACGGTTCCCCTTGGCACCCTGTATCAACTTTTCTGTTACAGGAGGGTCGGCTACTGCGACCTGAAGAAACAAAGATTTGGGTTTCATTATCAACACAGTAGCTACTCTCCTGTCTTTCGCCCTGCTCTGGGTACTGTAGAATCCCTTTATTGGTTAAGGGATTACGTCCACACGTTCTTTGAGTTTCCAAGCGAGACATTTCTCCCCTAAGAGCGTGCGTAGGAGAGAGATAGTCAGCACTCGAAGACTGCTCTGGTGATGCGAGAGATTGCCTTATTTGTTCAGAACTGCCTTTTCGTTCCATTCGGTGGTAACCTGCAGAGGAGTTGAGTGAAGATATATCACTAGCGCTAACGCTAACACTGAGGCTGTCTTCTTCTTCTTCTTCTTCTTCTTCTTCTTCTTCTTCTTCGACGTCGTCGTCGTCGTCTTCTTCTTCTTCTTCCTCTTCCATCCTCACTTCGTCTTTCGAGGCACTGCGCATTACTTTCTGGCCACATTTACACAAATAATTCTCTTCACATTCTTCTTCTTCTTCCTTCTCCTCCGACTTCTCCTGCTCTTCCTTCTCCTCCTCCTCCTCCTCTTCGTCTTTGGAGGAAATATGCACTAATTTCTGGCCACATTGGCACAAGTTCTTTTCCCAGTCTTTTAGAAACGAACACTCACTTGTGCCACTTCTGTTAGAGCGGAGAGTCAGATATAATAGTTGCTTTTCGCCACCCTTAGGTCCAGGCGTTTTGTTCCACGTTTGACAGTGCTCTTGGTCTTCTAGCAAAAGCCCAATAAGCCGTGGCTTAGCTTCATCTGAACGCAAGCACTGTTCCATTGATTCATCCACTGTTGGATCAACATTATTTTCGCTTTTCGTTTTTCTGTAATCCCATTTACGTTTATGAGTTCCTCTCCTCTCTCCAGCGAAAGTTTGTGATCGCGGACAACCATTTTGAAAACCCGCGCTCTCACTTAAAGAAGTTTTCATTGGTCGCTCTGAAGAGACAGCTGCGTTGATTGGCTGATGTGTTGCGTGGATCTGCTGATATGCTGTGTGGATTGGCTGCTTCGATGCACTATCGTTTGTCCATTTTGCTGTTGCGTGCTCCGAAACAAGGCTGGTTCTGATTCGTTGTTGCGAAATGTCCGCCGTTTTGATCGGCTGTTGGGCGGAAGTTGTGTGGGAAGAACCACCCTCTGCAAACGTCTTTCTCGATCTGCAAGAAATAAAACAAAGGCATTATTCAATATAGACTACTGTTATTCTGTTTCACAGTAAAGAGACCTTCCTGGGGATATTTTAAAATAAATAGTTCCTCTACTGTTTGGAAATTTAATGCTTCAAGTTTCCTCTTTTCTGTAACTCGTTGTATTTCTGCCTTAGCGTTTTCTTTTCAGTTGTCTACAGTATTCGCTCTTTTAAGATGTCAGTCACTACCTTTTTCTTGAAAACTCCCAAAACTCCTCATTTGTGTCTGGAGTCTGTAAGGTCAGCTTGAGGATATTGGACGCTCTCTGCCAAGTGGTCACTGTGGCTTTCTATTGTATTAATATTTAGCAATGTAGGCATTTTATATGTATGTGATTGTTCATATTTTATAATGATGTTTTTATTGTATTTTGTTTTTGTAAACGCGGTTCGATAAATTAGAGTAAAAGCCTCAGCGTCCCCTACAGGGGACGCATTTATTGTAAAGTGACCGGCTGGTGGAGTGCCTTCAGTGTTACCATTAGGAGGAACAACGAAGCTTAACGTCCTATTGCATCAGCGTTAAGGACGATCACCACGTCGCCACCCTGACAACAATGATTATCATCATCATATCAAAGATGAGATCCTACGGATCTCAGTGTTACCATTAGGTTTGTTTCAGCAGATCTTTTATACGGACCAGGGGTGAGTCCTCTTTCAACCAAGTTGTGGTCCTGATTCGGCTTTTCGCAGTCCGCTGGACCCTATAAACAATGACTAACTAACAAAATAGTAAAGAGAGGACAGTGCAGTCTCAAATAACATCGAAAATCCAATATTAGGACCTAGTCTACCATTTTGCCATATGGATAGCAAAAACAAGTGTATATTTTTGTTTATTTATTTATTTATTTATTTATTTATTTATTCATGTTGCCTTTCATTTTTAATGTGAACCATCTTTGTTTCCCCACCTATCGGTACACCCTGCGCTAGAATGTCTTTAAAATAATATTAATAATAATCAGGGGAGATACCGGTTATTTCCCTTGAGAGCACTGCCACTACACAAAGCATACGCTTTCGGAAACCTTACATCACGTGACAAATAACCCCTTACATTACATTACATGATTATTGCTTTAGGTCCAGCGGACTCTTCCGAGCCAAATCAGGACCGGACAACCCCTGATCCGCATAAAAGATCTGCTGAAACAACCTTAGTGGTAAAACTGAAAGCTCTCCACCAGCCAGTCACTTTACAATAAAGACATCCCACGCAGGGGATGCTGAGGCTATACTCTAATTTATCAAACCCCCGTTTACAAAAACAAAATAGAATACAAACATCATTAAAAATTATCAACAAAACACATACATATAAAATGCCTACATTGCTAAATAATAACATCATAGGAAGCCCTAGTAACCACCTGGCAGAAAGCGTCCAATATTCCCAAGCTGATCCAACAGACCTCATACACAAATGAGGAGTCTTGTCCCGGAAGAGTTTTCAAGAAAAAAGGTAGGTGACTGGTCTAGCGAAGAAGAAGATAGTATAGCAGATTGATAGAACAGAGCAGGAATGAGAACGAGCAAATGAGAAAGACAGCGACAGTGGGAATTTAAAGCACTAAATTTCCAAAAAGTGGGGATACAATTTATACTGAAACCCCCGGCACCCCAACGGGGGAAAAAGAACCCTTGCTAATCTCTAACGATGATGATGATGATGATGATGATGATGATGATGATGATGATGATGATGATGATGATGATGATGATGATGATGATGATGATGAAGAAGAAGAAGAAGAAGAAGAAGAAGAAGAAGAAGAAGAAGAAGAAGAAGAAGAAGAAGAAGAAGAAGAAGAAGAAAATCTCTTTATTTGTTCACACTCTTTATTTGTGCACACTTCCCGTGAAACAACAAGACCATGCGCCTTGAATCACTCTTTGTGTGTGAGATACGTGCGCTATATAAATCTATGTATTATTTTTATTTTTATTTTTATTATTATTATTATTATTATTATTATTATTATTATTATTATTATTATTATTATTATTATTATGACATTACTATAAAAGTTTACCAATTGCGGACATGTAAATTACACGGGCTATATGTATTATACCCCTTGGGGTCATGAGCAATCTTGCCACTGTAGATTGTTCTAACCTATAAAGGGAAAAGTGAAAGCCCCAGTTGAAAACCTGTCTTGACTTCGTAGGCATGACCAATTCACTGCGGCAACAGTACCCCCGTTGGGGTGCCGGGGGTTTCAGTATAAATAGTATCCCCACTTTCTGGAAATTTAGTGCTTTAAATTCCCACTGTCGCTGTCTTCCTCATTTACTCTTTCCCATTCCTGCTCTGTCCTATCACTCTGCTATACTATCTTCTTCTTCGCTAGATCAATGACCTACCTTTTTTCTTGAAAACTCTTCCTGGACAAGACTCCTTGTTTGTGTATGAGGTCTGTTGGATCAGCTTGGGAGTGTTGGACGCTTTCTGCCGGGTGGTCACTAGGGCTTCCTATGATGTTATTATTTAGCAATATAGGCATTTTATATGTATATGTTTTGTTGATAATTTATAATGATGTTTGTATTCTATTTTGTTTTTGTAACCGGGGGGTTGAGTAGTTGGGGTAAAGCCTCAGCCGTCCCCTGCGTAGGATGTCTTTATTGTAAAGTGACTGGCCGGTGGAGGGCATTCAATTTTCCCACTAGGGTTGTTTCCGCAGATCTTTTATGCGGATCGGGGGTTGTCCGGTCCTGATTTGGCTCGGAAGAGTCCGCTGGACCTAAAGCAACAATCAATCAATCAATCAATATATGTATTATTGCAGAACAATGCAATAAAATGTCAATTTATTCTGGAATACTCACAGTCTATTTTATAAAATAGGTTCAAAATATAAAATATGTTTAACAGATATTGGGTGTAAACATGTACACAGGATTTTCTTAATAATAAAATCTTAGTGTTCCATGAATTTACTCTTATTTCAGTAATTAGCCTACACAGATGTCTTGGACAAGAACAATTCTTTTTACCAATGCCGTAAAACGGCAAACCAACGGACATTTTATTTCAACCTCAAAACTATGGAGTTTGGGGAATTCATCTGTAGTACTAAAGCGATTATCTTCTGTGATTCAATGCTCTGGGATGGATAAAAAAATGAATAGATATGTGCGAAGGTTGGACAAAGAAGAGAGTGATGTCCTAGGGCAGAATGGGGGAAGTGGTGTTGACTCACTTCATTTTCCACTTGAGAATTCGATCACGACTTCTCTTCCAGTGCCGGAAAAGGGCGACATTGCAGAAGCCAACGATGACGGATGGCGTCACTAACATACAGACGGTGAACCACGTCGCGTAGGCGTTTTGTTCCTGTACGCTGCCGCCAAAGCTGTTTGGAACAAATGAAACGAAATCAACTTAAATGAAATTAAAATACGTCATAGAATACTGGCTGCGCAGTTGCTAAGGCCTATCTTACCCTATCCTATCTTATCCCCGTAATTCGAAAATCGTTGGGGCATCACCGATGATCGTTAAACCAGCGTACTCCATCTTTCTCTTTCCTCAGCAACCCTCATGGCTTCGCTCAGTGTCAAGCCAGTCCAATCTCGAATGTTGTCCTCCCCCCCCTCTTTTTCTGTCTTCCTCTTCTACTGCCTCCTTGCACCGTTCGAACTGCGCTGTCCTCTTATCGCGGGTGTAGTGCAGTGGGGTTGAGAGAGTGGTCTGGTTTAGCGCAGTTGGTAGGGCGTTTGTTTCCTAAGCCGACGATCGCGGGTTCGAAACACGCATGGGACGCACTTGTCTTATGTCTTGTCTTATCTGGACTTGTCTTATGTCTTGTCTTATGTGGACCTGTCTTATATCTGGTCTTATCTGGACTTGTCTTATGTCTTGTCTTATGTGGACTTGTCTTATGTCTTGTCTTATCTGGACTTGTCTTATGACTTGTCTTATCTGGACCTGTCTTATGTCTTGTCTTATCTGGACTTGTCTTATGTCTTGTCTTATCTGGTCTTGTTTTATGTCTTGTCTTATCTGGACTTGTCTTAAGGCGCTGCCACACATTACGGTTTTGAGTCCGATTCTAGAGCAGTTTCTTAATCGGAGTGTGATCGGGCCCGACCGCAAAACCCTGAACCGCCGCACGTTCCCGATCAAGCCGAGCCGTTTGAACCGGAATGTTACGTCGCTCCCATCTTCCTGTTGTTCAGAATGCTGCCAGGTTTAATAGTGATGACGATTTGCTGGCAATTAGCAGCAGTTTTGAATCGTACAGTATTCAAAAGAGAAAATTCAAAAATCGGCAACGTGATTGTGCCGGAGTCATTTCTGCCGCCATGTTAATGCTGAAATCACGCACACAGACGCATTTTGAATGGTTTAAGCTTAGAATAGGGGGTAATTCTCGCAGCAGTATCAAGCAGGCAGCTCTAATCACAAGATTGTGAGCCGACCGGGGTCATACGAATGCGAATGACGTAATCCGATGACAATCGGGTTGGAATTGGCAACACGATCGGTGCATAATCGGCACGTGTGACCGGCGCCTTTATATGACTTATTGTGTGCGAGACATTTAAGGTCACCGATGGTTTTGTCCGGGTATTCCAGTTCTCTTCCTCCCTCCCCCCCCCCACCCCGTTTTCAATTTGGGCAAAATTATAACCCACCTGCAAAAACGATAATCTGGATCGTAGCCTGACTTCCGCCCCGACATGAGTGCGAAGTTGGGAACACAAAGTATCACCGCAGTCACCCAAGTCAACATGCAAAACAGAAAAGTCCTTTGTCGTGTAAAAATCTGTAACAAAAGGTAGCTTTGTGAAATAGTAGCGGGCACGTCAACAAAACATATACGGCCACACTCCGACCAATGGTTACCATGTCAACACATATCTCCATAAGCTTTCGAAACTCCTGATTAAAAAAATTAAAAAGGGGAGGGGGAGGGGCGGGCCAGCAGCACTATTATTATTGCAGCACCTTCAAAGGCCTTTCTGGTTAAAACTATATTATTATCACTGCTGCGAACCTGTTTCCGCCGTGACACTTGGTCACAACCACTACTTGTAAAACGTACCTGCCTGGAAGGAATAAGTGAGGTCGAAATAGCCCCGAATTATAAATTTAAAAAATGTGCTAAATACAACTTGATGCACATTCTGACTGCACTTACTACTACTACTACTACTACTACTACTACTACTACTACTACTACTACTACTACTACTACTACTACCACTGCTACTACTACTGCTACTACAACTACTACTGCTAAGCCTACCACTGTTACTGCTTCTACTGCTGCTATTACTACTACTACCACTGTTCATACTACTATTACGACTTGTACTACTTTGCTACTACTAGGCCTACTACCACTACTACTACTACGTCCCCCGTTGGGGTGCCGGGGGTTTCAGTATAAATAGTATCCCCACTTTCTGGAAATTTAGTGCTTTAAATTCCCATTGTCGCTGTCTTTCTCATTTGCTCTTTCTCATTCCTGCTCTGTTCTATCAATCTGCTATACCATCGTCTTCTTCGCTGGACCAGTCTCCTACCTTTTTTCTTGAAAACTCTCCCGGAACAAGACTCATTGTTTGTGTATGAGGTCTGTTGGATCAGCTTGGGAATATTAGACGCTTTCTGCCAGGTGGTCACTAGGGCCTCCAATGATGTTATTATTTAGCAATGTAGGCATTTTATATGTATGTGTTTTGTTGATAATTTATAGCGATGTTTGTCTTCTATTTTGTTTTTGTAATCGGGGGTTCGATAAGTTGGGGTGAAGCCTCAGCCGTCCCCTGCGTGGGATGTCTTTATTGTAAAGTGACTGGCTGGTGGAGAGCTTTCGGTTTTAACACTAGGGTTGTTTCAGCAGATCTTTTATGCGGATCGGGGGTTGTCCGGTCCTGATTTGGCTCGGAAGAGTCCGCTGGACCTAAAGCAACAATAATGTAATGTAATGTACTACTTCTACTTCCACTACCACTGTTACTGCTACTGGGATGAGTGCCAGCAGCACAACTAGGGCCTATACCCCCAAGCACGGTTATGTCTGTTTTCCCCATCTCTTGTCGCCCAGGATTGTGCCCAACACAATTGTCTGGAGAGTCAGAGAAAGCGCCTGAAGGCAGCAAGTGGGCGCCCGAGTTATATCCTGTAGCGGCCAGCGCCTTGAGCAGCAATTATTGGAAAAAGCGCTAAACAAAAACTATTAAAAAAAGCTACTGCTTCTATTATTACTACTACTACTACCACTACTACTTTTTTACTACTACTACTACTACTACTACTACTACTACTACTACCACTACTACTTTTTTACTACTACTACTACTACTACTACTACTACTACCACTACTACTTTTTTACTACTACTACTACTACTACTTTTTTACTACTACTACTACTACTACTACTACCACTACTACTACTACTACTACCACTACTACTTTTTTACTACTACTACTACTACTACTACTACTACTACTACTACTACTACTACTACTTTTTTACTACTACTACTACTACTACCACTACTACTTTTTTACTACTACTACTACTACTACTACTACTACTACGTTTCTAGTACTACTACTACTACTACTACTATTTTTTTACTACTACTACTACGTTTCTAGTACTACTAGTACTACTACTACAACCACTACTACTTTTTTTACTACTACTACTATGTTTCTTGTACTACTACTACGTTTCTAGTACTACTACTACTACTACCTTTTTACTACTACTACTACTACTACGTTTCTACTACTACTACTACTACTACTTTTCTACTACTACTATTCTTCTACTACGACTACTACTTTTTCATTTAATTAATCTTTCTTATATAGCAGCTACTTCTACTACTTTTCAACCACTACTACTACTACTACTCCTACAATTACTACTATTACTACTTTTTCATTTATTTCATCGTTAAAATCTTATCTATAGTACTTTTCACTACCACTACTACTACTATTACTACTACTACTTTTTTCTACAACTACTCCCACTAATACTTTTCTAGTACTACTACGTTTTTAGTACTAATACTACTTTTTTACTACTACTATTTTTCTTCTACGACTACTATTATTTTTTTATTAAATTAATCTTTCTCATACTTCTACTACTTTCCAACCACTACTACTACTACTACTACTACTACTACTACTACTACTACTACTACTACCACTACTACTACCTTTTCATTTAATTCATCGTTAAAATCGTATATATTGTACTTTTTCACTACCACTACGACTACTACTACAACAACTACTAGGCCTACTACTACTGTTACTACTGTTACTCCTACTTCTACTACTACTTTTACACCTGCTGCTGCTGTTGCTGCTGCTACTTACCGTCATATAGAGAGTGTGCCTGCAGACGCTGAAGTACCTGTTGAGGGATATAGCGACGAGCGTCAGCATTGAGGTACTGAAAGCAATTGCCAAGATGCACGCGTTCACCAAACAGTGATGACTATTGACCACCGGATGATAGCCTGAAAATACAATTTAAACATTAAATAATGAAATCAATTTTGTTTTTTAAAATCCAATTTCATTCAATGAAATCACATCCAAAAAAATTAAAGGACCAAATTAAATACTTTTATTTTAATTTAGTTTAATTTTATTTCATTTTGTTATAATTTAATTTAACTTAATTTTAAATTTTAAAAACTTTTATTTTATTGAATCGTATTTTATTGAATTGTATTTTATTGAATTATATTTTCATTGTATTTTATGTTATATTATGCTCTGTTATTATGCGGTGTGACGTGACCTTTATCGTTTAGCTCTGATCAGCTCAAATCAATTCAATTAAGTTAAATTAAATTTAAGTTAAGGTAAACCAAGGCGAGCCACACTGTATTCGTGGATTTCGGCTGTGGCCAACAGCCTGGAGAGGATTGGGCCCTGCCAGGTCTTTTTTGCCCAAGACACAACACATGATGAGGCTATCCACTAATTCCATGCCGGATCGGTCGTCGCCCGGAACAAGGACCGCGCCTTCCGTTGGCCACCAGGACGGAGGTGAAAAGTATGCTACTGATGGACAAATTAGCAAGATCCGCACGAGAAACAACATCGTCATAGGAACCTGGAATGTCAGGACCCTAACTGCGGAAGAAAAATTAGAAGAACTGGCCCACGAGCTGGACCACTATCGATGGAACGTTCTAGGTATCAGCGAACTGCGCTGGAAAGGCCTAGGTGAAACAACGACTGACAAAGGCCACAAGCTCTATTTCAGCGGTAGAGATGACAGGCACGAACACGGCGTTGGATTCTTGGTCCACAAGAACATTCTAGCCACTGTCATGGGTTGCCGCCCAGTCTCCAGTAGACTCATTACCATCCGTCTGAGAGCAACCCCTTTCAACATTACCATCATCCAGGCCTATGCCCCAACATCAGACTATGAAGACAGCGAAGTGGAGGATTTTTATGAAAATATACAGGCGGTCCTTGACCAAGTGCCGAAGAAGGACATAGTCATAGTGCAAGGCGACTGGAATGCCAAGGTTGGCCAAGATGCGCACCACAACTGGGGAGACACATGCGGACCCCACTGCAACAACGAGACAAATGACAGGGGTCTGAGGCTATTGGAGTTTGCCAGATACAACAATCTGGTACTGGCAAACACGCTTGGTCTCCACAAAAAATCCAGACGATGGACATGGCACAGTCCCGGTGGGGAACATCACAACCAGATCGACTACATCATGGTCAAGAAACGCTTCAGATCAAGCATCAACATTGGCAGGACACGCACTTTTCCAGGAGCAGACATTGGAAGTGACCACGATCTCGTGATGATGTCTTTCCGGCTCCATTTAAAGAGAGTAAATACAGCAAAGTGCACTAGGCTGAAGTTCGACCTGGACAAACTGCAAGACCCGGAGGTGGCAAAAATATTTCAGGCCACAATTGGAGGGAAATTTGCACCACTGCTTATTTTGGGGGGCAGGCGAAGTAGATGTCAACACCATGACCAATACCTTCAACTCAGCTGTAACAGATGCCGCCACTGAGATCCTTAGCAAGCACCGACCAAAGAAGAAGCCGTGGATCACACCTGAACTTTTGGATCTGTGTGATAAACGAAGAGAGTTCAAAAAGAAAAAGAACACCTCACAGGGAGCTGATGTCTACCGAAAAATCAACAATGACATCCGAAAAGGCATGCGCACAGCAAAGGAGAACTGGATAGAAGATCAATGCCAGGAAATAGAGAACAATCTGAACAAGAACAACAGCAAGAAGGCCTACCAGACTGTGAAGCGGCTGACAAGTGTTAAACAGCCCAAAGTCTCCACTATCCAAAGCAAGTGTGGCATTTGCCTTACAGAAGAACAAGAAGTCTTGGACAGATGGACAGAGTACTGCTCTGACCTTTACAACCATACACCAAATGGAGACCCATCAGTTCTAGCATGTCCCGAGAGCAGAGAAGAAGAAGAAATCCTCCCAATTCTCCGGGAAGAAGTTGAGGCAGCAGTGCAATCGCTGAAGAAAGGGAAGTCAGCGGGAGTGGACAACATACCAGCGGAACTGCTACAAGCAGGAGGAGAAGCGATGACTGATGCTCTCACCATTATCTGTAACAAGATCTGGCAGAGTGGGGAATGGCCTACACCATGGACCCAGTCGCTTGTCATCACTCTTCCCAAAAAAGGTAACCTTCAGGAGTGTGAAAATTACCGCACCATCAGCCTCATCAGCCATCCCAGCAAGGTCCTCCTGAAAATAATACTCAACAGGTTGAAACCACAAGCTGAACAAATCATAGCTGAAGAACAAGCAGGATTCATGGCAGGGCGAAGTACCACTGAACAGATTTTCAACCTCAGAATAATCTGTGAGAAATACCTACAGCACCAACAACATCTATATCATGTGTTCATAGACTTCAAGAAGGCATTTGACCGAGTCTGGCATGCAGCTCTATGGGCAACTATGAAAGTGTACAACATCAGCCCTAAAATTATAGAAGTCATCAAAAGCCTGTATGACAAGGCTACCAGTGCAGTCCTCCATAACAGCGTCATCGGGAACTGGTTCAGAACAACAATCGGTGTGCGTCAAGGATGCCTACTCTCTCCAACACTCTTCAACATCTTCCTAGAGCGCATCATGTCAGATGCTCTTGCAGATCACGAAGGCACAGTCAGCATAGGGGGCAGAGCAATCTCCAATCTTCGTTTTGCGGATGATATTGATGGATTGGCTGGAGATGAACAAGAACTTGAACAGCTTGTACAGAGGCTTGACACCACCTCCAGAGCTTATGGAATGGAAATAAGTGCAGAGAAGACCAAAATGATGACCAACAACACCAATGGCATCAACACGGACATCAAAGTACAAGGCCAATCCCTCAACACAGTGCACAGCTTCAAATATTTAGGAGCCATTGTGTCAGACAATGGGTCTCGACAGGAAGTCCTCTCCAGGATCGCACAAACAACTGCTGCCCTGACAAGATTGAAGCCCATTTGGAAAGACAGAACCATCAGCCTACATTCCAAAGTAAGACTGCTGCGCTCTCTTGTCATCTCCATCTTCCTATATGCTTGCGAAGCATGGACCCTCACAGCAGATCTCCAACGAAGAATACAAAGCATGGAGATGAGGTGCTACAGAAGACTTCTTGGCATTTCCTATACCCAACACATCACCAACGACGAAGTCCGACAGACCATCACACAAGCCATTGGACAACACGATGACCTGCTCACAGTGGTGAAGAAACGGAAACTCCGATGGTATGGCCACGTCACCAGATCATCAGGCCTTGCAAAGACCATTCTGCAAGGCACAGTGCAAGGAGGTAGAAGAAGGGGGAGACCGAAAAAGAGGTGGGAGGACAACATTCGAGAATGGACTGGTTTGACACTGAGCGAAGCCATGAGGGCTGCTGAGGACAGAGAAAGATGGAGTATGCTGGTTAAACGATCATCTGTGGTGCCCCTACGACCTTCGGGTTATGGGACAGGATAGGATAGGATAGGAAATTAAGAAAAAAAAATAAAACTGCAATTTCCCAAATGTGTATTACATAACATGTATAGGTCTGTAGGTAAGATAGATAGATAGATAGATAGATAGATAGATAGATAGATAGATAGATAGATAGATAGATAGATAGATAGATAGATAGATAGATAGATAGATAGATAGATAGATAGATAGATAGATGGATGGATGGATGGATGGATGGATGGATGGATGGATGGATGGATGGATGGATGGATGGATGGATGGATGGATGGATGGATGGATGGATGGATAGATAGATAGATAGATAGATAGATAGATAGATAGATAGATAGATAGATAGATAGATAGATAGATAGATAGATAGATAGATAGATAGATAGATAGATAGATAGATAGATAGATAGATAGATAGATAGATAGATAGATAGATAGATAGATAGATAGATAGATAGATAGATAGATAGATAGATAGATAGATAGATAGATAGATAGGCTTTATATTTGCGACGTGACGCTTGTTCACAACCATTGCTTTTAAACGAACATGCTGGAAGTCGTTTATGAGGTCTAAATAAAACCAAATAATAATATTATTGCTTTCTTTTTTTTTTTGTTCGGACAAAAAAGATTCTAATTCCGGTTTCGAGGTAGGTCGGTAGGTAGATAGACAGACAGACAAACAGACACATAGATACACAGAAAGATCTTTTTTTAACCTGTGATCAGATCCCACAGCCAAAACGGCATGACATAGGCAGAGATGATGAGATCAGCAGCAGCCAGGTTGCCAATGTAAAGGTTGTTGAGCGACCTCAGGGTCGGCTGCGTCAACAGTGTGGTGATGATGAGCGTGTTCCCGAACAACCCGTTCGCCATGGCCACAAAGCCCACCGCCATGGCTGGCAGTCGTGCAGCGTCCGACAGTGGTTTGCTGATATAATTTTCCCTGTACATCGCGTCGTCATCAAAGCAGGACAGATCTTCAGTGTTTTCCGGGTGGTAGGGTACACGCGTTGCGTTGATCATTTTTTTAGTTGTCACTTTCAGGGGCGGGGCTCACACTATTTGTGGACAGAAGACATCAGACATGAGACATTCATTCATCCCAGAGTTCACTATGCAAAAGCTTGTATCCAGTCATGCAGAACAAAGATGATAGGAATAAGCGAAGACAATGATGATGATGATGATGATGACGACGGTGGCGGTGGTGGTGGTTATGATTGTAATAATAATGATGTTGATGATTATGATGATAACGACGACGACGACGATGATGACATAATGATGATGGCGATGATGATGATGATGATGACGAAGACGATGATGATGATGATGACGAAGACGATGATGATGATGATGACGACGAAGACGACGATAATAATGACGATGATGATTCGACTATGACGCTGATGATACATATTACGAAAGTTTGGCGACAACATCAGAAACAACAACGACGACGATGATGATGATGATGATGATGATGATGATGATGATGATGATGATGATGATGATGATGATGATGATGATGATGATGATGATCATAATGATGATGGTGGTGGTGGTGGTGATATTGACGAAATATGACGACGAGAGATGATGATGAGCGATGTCACGTTATATCCAGTAGCCAAAGAGATACAAGAAAAGCCATTAAAAAATAAAGGAAAAAAAGTTTTCAAAGATAAAACACCTCATATTACAGACACATATTTTTGAAACAACTTTACCAAAAGTTGCAAGCCAAATACTGACATATCACACCATCCACCTATATATCGATTACTTTAGCTTGCAGAAAATAATTATCGTCTGGTTTAAACTCGCGCAACGTTCGCACTTCCGGTACCCTCGTTCTTTCTAGCAAGTCTGCGTGTGACGATAAAATGGAGCTTTCTGAACCGTTCTGGTTTTGGCATTACGGTACATGATTATTGCTGTAGGTCCAGCGGACTCTTCCGAGCCCAATCAGGACCAGGTTTTGGCATTGCAAAAATGCAATGAATTCGAATCTGCTCCTCTTTTAACTAGTTAGCATGAAAAAGAGAACTGACGTGTTGACAAAGGCTTCACTGTCACTGTTTCGTTTTCACACCTATGGGATAAACCTTATAAGCTGCAATCGGGCCGGCTGCTACTAAGGTCATAGAGGCAGCTGGACCGGAAGCCGCGGTGACCCCAATCTTGAATATCAAGATGCTGGTGAGGGCATATTGCCTGTGCTTGATGGATCTCTGAAAAAGTTCTCTGTTTAGGGTAAACTGGTCTATTCCCATACACAGAACTATATGTTTGCGTGCCTCATCTTAGGTTGAAATGCCCGTGTACCTTTTTTTTTTTTTAACTACGAGCGACCGCGTCCCTGCACTGGCCAGCAGCTTGTGCGTCATCACCCTTGTGTTTTCATCCTGCTCCAATGGACACTGCAGTTCCAGATCGCTTTTACCGTCTTGTTGCATATATGAGACGTTTTGTTCAGCTCCTCTGGTTGCATCTCGTTATCTCGTTTACAGCGAGCACCGCAGAAATGTATTCATCTGAAACAAATGGTTGCGTTATAAAACATGTATGAGGTCGTTTTAGAGGAGGGAGGGATGGAGAGAGAGAGAGTGAAAGAAAGAGAGAGACAGAGAGAAAGAGATTCTCTTTTACCACCACTTCCTACTCTTTTATCATTATCATCATCATCGTCATCGTCGTCGTCGTCCTCATCATCATCGTCGTCATCACCATCATCATCATCATCACCATCATCATCATCATCATCATCATCATCATCATCACCATCTTCTTTCTTTCTTCCTTTTTTTTATTTATTTAGTTTTTTTCTGGATGTTATTATCTTTGGAGCTTCACCTTAAGTGAATAAAATGTGTATGTGTGTGTATGTATGTTGTGTGTGTGTTTGCATATGTCTGTAAATGAGAGAGAGAGACAGAGACTTTACTTTTGGAACGGAGAGAGAGAGAGGGGGGTGGGGAGGTGGGACTGCGGTGGGGTGGGGAGGGGAGGGGAAGGAGATAAAAACAAAAACATTAGTACTACATGATATAATAGCGAACGCCCTAAACGAGAAGTTATATCTTCGTCCTGGATTTGCATCAAATAGGGTTCCCCAGAGGATTATGCAAACTGGCCCGTTCACGTACCAGCCTATGTATTCGCTCACCAGTTCAAACTGCTTGTTCCCACAGACAAGGAAAGTAACTCGCTTGTTTATGGTTTAAGCCATTTAAGAACAATGCCTTTAGCATAATCCTCTCGGGAACCCTCACACATGAAAGAGTAATTTGAAGTGAGCTGTGTTACCGTTAATAGAGTGTTGTGCATCAAGGAAGAATTTTTTTTTATCACATCCATTATCATTTACACCTACTTTCATGCTTCTATAAATACCTCGCTGAAGATTTACTCCGAACTTGCTGCACATGTACGTCCAGCATTTAATAATGTTCACGCTCAGTTATAAAACAAAATGAAAAAAAAGTTAAATTAAATTAATTTTTTTAAAGCGCTTAGTTGTTCAACCGGTCGTGCCCATGCCTTGATCTACTTCAGGCATCGATCTAGATGATAATTATACTTTCCAAGCTTGACAAATGGATTAAACGTTACCCCTGGACATTTCTCAGGATATCTAGCGTCAGTTTTGCATGTTCCCCATGCACAACGCTTTACTGCACAAGGCAGAATATAGAGGAGTCGACAAGTTTGTTCTAAAACAAAGAGAGGTAACTCTAACGAGCAAGGGCAAGGCCTATTTAAGGAATAGATTTATTTAGTACGTTCACTGCCTCTTATCTTCCTTTTAACATTTTTCCTAGTTTTTACATTTTGTTCCCTGCTTTTAAACGTGGTCCTGTAGGATTTTTAACGTTTGAGATTATATAAATTTTTAAATTTTTATCAAATTATAGTCTGGCAGACCTGGTCTGCCCTACACTTAACCATAATCCACCCACCTTGTAGATCATTCCCATCCCTCCTGTAGCACCTCTCCCGGTTATCGCCACTCCACTGCGACTTCCTTTTCTCCTGCGACGGTCTGCTTCTTCATTCAGTGCCGCCTCGAGCGCTCCGCCTCTATATACACTTCACTTCCAGCAAGTTCTTCTTAACCTGAAATTAGTCTTCATCTTCAGCTGCTTGTCGGCGTTATCTTCTCGACCTCAACTTCCGTCCCCTTTACGCTTTGGTGTCGGGGACGTTAATTTAATCCCAGTCCAGTCCAGTACGTTCACGCAGCCTATGGATTCGCTCACAGTTCAAACTGCTTGCTCCCACAAACAAGGGAAGTAACTCGCTTGTTTATACTTTAAGTCATTTAAGAATAATGACTATTGCCGCACTGCCAGAGCAATAGGGTACGACTGCCTTAGCTCGGTGGACGGGTAGGCCTACTAGTTTCAGTCCGCTTACAAATCGTCTATGGACGCTAGCTAGCGAGCCCATTAAACCAGTACGATTGCTTTGCAGCTGTATCCCAAGTTCACCATTCTCTGACGGGAACTTGAGGGAGGGAGAGATGATATAACGTGTGAGCCAGTTGTAAAGCTATGCGACAATCCCCAGATCATAATAAACTGCCGCCTACAATTTCACCATTATGGGCCCATTATCGCCATGACTTACCGTGCACCCTGACAACCAAGCTGAATGCTTGCACACAGCAGCCAGCGGAACGGGGATTTCGAAACTGCACAGTGATTATATCGTATATGAGAATGAAAAAAAAAGTAAGTGAGTGAGTAAATAAATAAATAAATAAATAAAGAAAGAAAGAAAGAAAGAAAGAAAGAAAGAAAGAAAGAAAGAAAGAAAGAAAGAAAGAAAGAAAGAAAGAATTGGTTTCTTTTGGGTCCCAAGTTAGCATTTTGGACGGTTACAATACTGTACACGATTTTTGCGTGTTTTGCCCGTTTTCTGTCCCAGCGGAAAGGTGGCCACAGTTAATTTACGAAAAGGATAATTACAATAAATAATTAATTAATTAAATATTTCGATCCCACGTCAGCAATTCCGACCATTTAAACATTTCAGATTTTGTTGTTGTTGCGTATGTTGCTCGTTTTTTCTGTCCCAACGGAAAGAGAGCCACTGTTTAGTAGTAGTAGTAGTAGTAGTAGTAGTAGTAGTAGTAGTAGTAGTAGTAGTAGTAGTGAGGATTTTTATAGCGCACTTATTTCGCCGTACTTGACCAGACTCTAGGCGCTGGCCGATACAGGATCTAACTCAAACCGCCCGAGATGCCCACCTGCAGCCCTTGGGCGCATGGTCTGACGCCCGGACAACTGAGCATTATCCTGGCCAGCCAGGGATGGGGGAGAATGACAAAGTGCATGCTGGGTGTGTTCTTGTTACCGGCACTCACCCGTCTAGGACATGAGCGTCAGGATCTTTAAAGTCCATTATGATGGAATGCATGCGACACAAAGACTAGACCTCGGTTTTGTTTATCTTTCGAGGAGGAAAATAAATAAGGAAATAAATAAATAATAGACGTCATAGAATAATAGAAAGTTAGGGGGAATTCAGAAATGTTCAGATTTTAATTCGCACGGCAAAATCAAGATCCAAATCATATCGTGTAGCTGAGAATATCCGAGTTTGACACGGTTGCCTTTCTCCTTGAGGGAGGTACTCAGAAAACCTTTGCTATGCTGTGCTATACATGAACCCAACGAAAGAGAGAGAGAAAGAGAGAGAGAGAGAGAGAGAGAGAGAGAGAGAGAGAGAGTGAGAGAGAGAGAGAGAGAGAGAGAGAGAGAGAGAGAGAGAGAGAGAGAGAGAGATGATCTATGAGGGAAGAGGGAAGAAGAAGAAGCGGTACATAATGTTTTGTTCATTTTGTGGGAAATATGTTACAAACTCGCATACACGCACACACACACATCATGATCATGATCATCATCACCGCCACTACCATCACCACCACCACCACCACACAACATCACGCTATTGTTGTCGCGTCTTTCTCTCTCTCTCTCTCTCTCTCTCTCTCTCTCTCTCTCTCTCTCTCTCTCTCTCTCTCTCTCTCTCTCAATCTCTCTCTCTCTTCTCTCACTCTCTCTCTCTCTCTCTCTCTCTCTCTCTCTCTCTCTCTCTCTCTCTCTCTCTCTCTCTCTCTCTTCTTTCACACAAAACTAACAACGAAGCGTTGTCAGGGGAAACGGACTGTTATTTAATGTTATTAGACCTGATGGCGGCGATCTATTAAATGACACCCCGCAAAATTAGCAATGTACAGACAGTATCTTGCCATTAGTCTGATCACTGACTTTCAGCTAATGGAGAAACTAGTGTAGCAAGCTTTACAATGCTGGTGTTACGACTGAGACGTGCACGACAATTACAAACATGTTATTTTTTTTTGCACACGAAAGCATACAGTGATAAAATATATTTACTTTCTTCCTCCCCCCACCCAACCCCTCCCTTTCTCTCTCCCTCTCTCTCTCTCTCTCTCTCTCTATCTCTCTCTCGTTGTGATCAGCTAGCAAACAGACAAATCTTCGAACTTTGTAGAACATTCTATGACGTTTCTCAGTGCGTATTTCCTGTGACGATCTCTGTTCTGATTGGTTAGGGATTACGTCATTTTCGAATCATCTACAGCTTTCTACAATGTACTTAGACTGTAATTACGGCGCTGGCTTGCGCGTCAAGATTCAGTTTTTGACTGCAGTTTGTTGATGCAGTTTGTGTCTTTGCTAAAAAAAACAAATGTTGACAAAACATCGACTCTTGCCTTGCTATCGTGTGAACAGGATGCGCGGATACGGAATCGAGTTACACAGATTCCAGCATCGGGGCTGAATCGACCTTTGGCGTGTTACATCTCAATAACTACAGCAAAGCCTAGCAATAGGCCGTGACTGACAGATCTCGCGTTCCATTAAACACAATTGTTACAATACCTCAGGGACCTTTTTGCCCATCATAAGCCACGGCGCTCTTTCTCTCAGTGCCACCCGAGATTGCCTATATTGTTCATACTGACAACACCAATACGAAATCTCTGGGCTGTGGTGCATTTGCGAACTCCGCACCAAAGTTGTGGAACGCTCTGCCCCTTACTTTTGAAGCAATCACAGTAGCAGACAATTAAACCCTCAAGAAAGCCTTGAAGCCATAACCTCTTTAAATGTCGTCAATAGCAGTAGCAGGGTTTAACACATTGAACTAATATTGGTAATGAAGGGTAGTTTTAAAGTATTTTAATACACTTTTAGAAATGGTTTAATGTAATACAAATTGTAATGGGATGTTTAAATAATTTTATTTTTGTTTTTCAACGATCGAAGCATCTTGTGGCGTGTTTTTTGCTGTATGTATTTTAAATGTGTTGCAAAGTCAATAAATTTGAGAGGAGCACTCGCTACTGTGTCGCAAGCTAAGCACCGTCCAATGCGGTTAGCACTTGGATGGGTGACCGCAAAACGTGAAAGCGACAAATAACAACGCCCCCAGATGACTCAACTGTGACTGGGTACCTACTCTTCTAAGAGTGGGGAAGGTAAAGCAGCGAGGGAGAGAGATGGGCACCACCCTCATTACGCTGGCCCAAGATAAGTGTGATCTCCAACATCACGCTCCCCTACGGCCACAAGGCTATGGCACTATCTTTACCTTTACCTTACAGATGTAAGCCTAAGTCTTTTTTAGCTGTAGAGATTGTAAAGAGGTTAATGAGCCAAATTTTTAAGTTAGAGCTTGTTTTTGTTATTTATCCTTTTAGTACTTGTATTTGTTTCTCTGTTTGTATATGTTTATTTATTTATGTTTATCTTGCATTGGATTCTTTTTTTACATTATTTATTTATTTATTTATTTTTGCTACAGTTTATTATTCCTTTCTATCGGGAAACTCTTGGCCGCCTTTCCCGGGGAAGGCGTAGTCGCAGCCAGTGGAGCGCCCAAACCCTACCTACCTAACATTAGGTGTGAATTTTTTGAAATTTTTGCTGGGGGAGCAAACCGGAGTACCCGGAGAAAACCCCCGAGACGTTGCCCGAGTCGAAAGTAATGAATATTCGGAGAAACATAACGCTCAGATGCTGGCTCGAACCCACACCTGTCAGACGCCATTGGTTTCTGGCTTGTGGACAAGGCAAGTTAGTCCCGCCTTAGCCCACTTGGCCACAACGTTCGCTAGTTTACATTAAACCATAGTACGGACATTAAGTCCTGAAAACTTATGGCGCCAGAGACGTCAGTAAATATCATCAAGTCTCTCAGTAGTAGCTGCCACACTGAACTATTCTGTACGTAGTGTGTATCCTTTCAGCATCCGGTGGCCATTCCCCTCCCCTCATCCCCTTTTTTAATGAGCGCAATGAGCATGAACTGTTTTTGTGGAAACCTGCGCTATACAAGACTACCTCATCATCATCGTAAGTGGTCTTGCTAAAAAGGCCTCATAAAGGAAAATCAGCGGTGTCTTCTTTGCACCGTGCCTCTGAAATTGCAAACTTACTTAGACCATGTTCGGAAATATGAGGGGAAAACACTTTGGTCGACTTACCTGCATATTGCGCCAAGAGTTCTCGGACATTCTTTGCAAACCAAAACAGTTTCTTGCCTATAATTTCTGCTGTGTCCTTCATCTGGGTGTGTTTGCGTAGACTGCACCCACCCGCCTAGGACATAAACGTAAGGATTTGTGAAGTCCGTGCGGCGAAAGGCGTGCGTGCACAGACTAGACCCCAGTTTACACTCTCAACCGAAAAAATAAGGTGACCTTTGCTTCTACATCTGTACCTAAATTATCTAACGACTCCAATATGGCTTGAATTATACCAAACGCCCCACTATCAAGTTACCTCTTATGTTTTGTTCTTGACCAATCAGCCAAACCAGATCCGACCTACAGGCCAAACAGTCTTTGACCTAAGTCTAGCCATTAACTGGTGAGGAGTTGATGCCGGAGCAGCAGCATAATCGTGTTTTACGTCCAAAGATACGACGAGTGGAATACAGGAGGAAAATAATGAGGGGGAAAAGTGCTTTTGCCATGGTGTACTGGTCTGTGAATTGATGCCTAAGGCGTTTGTAATATTCCTGATTCGTCATTCTTCTTCTTCTTCTTCTTCTTCTTCTTCTTCTTCTTCCTTTTCTTCTTCTTCCTTTTCTTCTTCTTCTTCTTCTTCTTCTTCTTCTTCTTCTTCTTCTTCTTCTTCTTCTTCTTCTTCTTCTTCTTCTTCTTCTTCTTCTTCTTCTTCTTCTTCTTCTTCTTCTATCTCTTCTTCTTCTTTTCTTCCTTTCTTTCTTCAGTGTTTTTGTAGTTCAACAGTTGCGCAAGGTTCAGTGTTTTTGTAGTTCAACAGTTGCGCAAGGCGCTCATTATGTTTACTACGTGCAGCATTTAAAAAAAATTTGATTTCTCATTATTATCTTTATTTAGGTTCGCTTTTATTTATTTATGTTTACATTTATTCGTTCTTGCTTTCTTTCTTTCTTATTATGCTGTCCCTCCCTATCCTATCCTATCCTATCCCGTAACCCGAAGGTCGTAGGGGCACCACAGATGATCGCTTAACCAGCATACTCCATCTTTCTCTGTCCTCAGCAGCCCTGATGGCTTCGCTCAGTGTCAAACCAGTCCATTCTCGACTGTTGTCCTCCCACCACTTTTTCGGTCTCCCTCTTCTTCTACCTCCTTGCACTGTGCCTTGCAGAATAGTCTTTGCAAGGCCTGATGATCTGGTGACGTGGCCATACCATAGGAGTTTCCGTTTCTTCACCACTGTTAGCAGGTCATCGTGTTGTCCAATGGCTTGTGTGATGGTCTGTCGGACTTCGTCGTTGGTGATGTGTTGGCTGTCCCTCCCAAGACATTTAGATTGAAGTTTCGCAGCAAATACCAGGCACACAAAAATACATCTCGTGGACGACATTATTTCCTCCCCCACCCTCCCCCCTCCCCCAGTCCTGCTCCCCTCTCCCCCAGTCCTCCTCCCCCATTTTTCTCTCCCCCACCCCTATCTCGCATTTTAATTTAGGGTAAAGAAGCACTTTAAGAACTTTGTGAATAAGAAAGAAAAACAAGAGGAAATTCGAAAAGGTTTAAAAGAAAAAAATGTCAAATTTACTTTAATGAGATCACTCTTTGCAACATTTGTGTTTGCGTGTGTATGAGTGTGCGCGCGCACGTGTGTGTGTGTATGTGTGTTTGTCTAATACTTGCGAAATTTGTATCTAAACTTTGTGTCCGACCAATCAAAAGGTCGCCTAATATACATACTGGGTGACTTACCTGTACAGGCGCTTAGACATTGAAGTTACGGTGCGCGACCCAACGCTACCAACGTGTGCAGAAGGGCTTTTCTGTAGCTGCTCCTATGCTGCTGGTTCTGGGCCTGTTGTATCGAGTGACCGGCTGTCTTTTTAAAGACCGTACGCGCTTATGTGATGAGTATACGCTGAGTGGAGAACGTTCACCTCCATGATAACCTCTTCTATGATCATATAATCTAACCTTCACTACAAATGCCGTTCCAAAAAAAAGGTATTATAGTTTGGGAGTGACGAGTGACATTTAAACACCAGCTGTTTTTCTTCTTTCGCACTGGTGTTACTAGTGTAAACGTTTAGAAAAAATATGACCTCAAACTCACTTTAATAATATTTAAGAAGAACGACACAAATTTACAAAAACCCTGATCCTGTCACTAGACCAGAAAGCGACTAAACTGGGTGATTAGCTTAAAAGGTCAAGCCATAATTACGGTGCTCGGAGACGTTTTGTGTGATCAAAGGTGAAAAATGAAGAGAAAGTAACAGTATTGAACAATTCTTTTTTTTAAGCTGCCTTGAAGATTGATGGGGAGAGGTGAAACGAAGGAATAAAGAAGGGGTCAAACTTGAAGAAGAAGAAGAAGAAGAAGAAGAAGAAGAAGAAGAAGAAGAAGAAGAAGAAGAAGAAGAAGAAGAAGAAGAAGAAGAAGAAGAAGAAGAGGTAACGGGCAAATGAAACCCTTTTACACAACCCAAAAACTCTAGAGTTAAAATGAAACCAACCAACTTCTACAAGCTAGAAAGAAAGACAGAGAGAGAGACAGAGAGAGAGAGAGAGAGAGAGAGAGAGAGAGAGAGAGAGAGAGAGAGAGAGAGAGAGAGCGCAAAGGAAAATAATTCCAAGTGACGTTTAATTTAGCGATTCCCGTTTCTTCCGAAAACCTCATTACATTACTTCATTAAACACACACACACAAACACACACACGTACGCACGCACACACACAACTCACACAACACACACAAAACACACACCCACACAAGACACAATAAACATACAAAACACAAACACACACACAAGCAGAAGATACACACGCACACATACTTGCAAAATATCAGAAGTGGGTTTATTTTAAAATGTAGGAATCGAAAAGAGTGTTTTTTATGGAAAGAGCGCAAAATTCATCTAAAAATATAAGAATCTGATGCAAAGTTGGCTCTTTTCATCTAGTTCGTTTCCTATAGGGGACAAAATAGGTCGACTTATCTTCGAAATTTGCTCGAAATGTGGTTGGATTCTCTCCGTCCCGGATAGAGCACTCCATGGTTCTTAAAACACTCTCATGCACTACCACTGCACTCCCACGCACTAACAGAGCACTCCCGTGTACTTAGAAAAAAGTGGGTTCCTGGGAAAAAGTTAGGTCCTTGCAAATGAACCCAGTTGTAAATAAGGAAGGCAAGGTCTGGGACCCATTTGTACGTTTATGCAAACACACACACACGCACATACCCACACCCACATACTTGCATTACATCACAACTGGGTTTATTTAGGAATGTAGGAATCGGAAAGTTATTTTTTGATGGAAAGAACGCAAACTTCTTCTAAAAATTTAAGAACCTAATGCAAAATTGGCGCTTTCCGTCTAAAAAGTTGACCTAGTTCGTCTCCCATAGGCGACGAAATAGGTCGAAATTTCTTCAAAATTTCTCCGGAAATTGACTGTATTTTCTCCGTCCCGGATAGAGCACTCCTGTGTACTTAAAACACTCTCATGCACTACAACTGCACTCCTATGCACTAAAAGAGCACTCCCGCGCACTTAGAAAAAAGTGGGGTCCTGGAAAAAAGTGGGTTCCAAGCAAATGAACCCATTTGTTACTAAGAAAGACAAGGTCTGAAACCCATTTGTGCGCTTTTGTGGGTACCCATACACACGCACACACACCGAGGACACCGTGGGAGTAAGGCGACCATATTTCTGTAGTTGGAGGCTGGCAATGTTTAATAAAAACCTAATCAAGTTACCGCCATTTGTTCTGATACCGATACCGTAGTACAGTTCCTTTTGAAGCCATAAAAAAGTTCACAGGAGACTCTTCTGATCCCCATGGAGACCATGAACTTGGCTTCCCTCATAATTGATGACTTACATTTGTTGTCATCAATACTACCGTGCGATGAAAAAAAAAATGGGACAATTAAGTCGAGCTAGGCCAGTTTGTAAGAAAATCTAGACTTCCATTTATTTATTTATTCATTCATTCATTTATTTAATCATGCTTATATAGCGCATTACCAGCGCAGAAACTGCTCAGGGCGCTGGTCAATACAGGATCTAACTCAAGCCGTCCGTGGCGCGCACCGGTCACCTTTGCGCGCATAGTGTGACGCCCAGACGACTGAGCACAATCCTGGGTAACAGGGATGGGGAGAAGGTACCTAGTGCGTGCTGGGTGTATTTGTGTACCCGGCACTCACCCGTCTAAGACACGAGCGTCGCGATTTTTAAAGTCCGTAGGGATGCGTGTATGCACTGACAAGACCTTGGTTTGTACCCTCATCCAAAGTAGTAGCATTTTTACTGCGATTAAAAACAAATACAAAGACAATTTTTTTCTGTAAATCCACGATTATAAAATAGGTAAAGGTAGTCCCATAGCCTTGTGGCCGTAGGGGAGCGTGATGTTAGAGATCACACTTATCTTGGGCTAGCGTAATGAGGGTGATGCCCATCTCCCTCCCTCGCTGCTTTACCTTCCCCACCCTTAAGAGAGTAGGTACACAGCCACAGTTGAGTCAACTGGGGGCGTTGTTATTTGTCGCTTCACGTTTTGCGGTCACCCATCCAAGTGCTAACCGCACTGGACGGTGCTCAACTTGCGACACAGTAGCGAATGCTCCAACCTCTGCGCTATCCGACACCCCAGATATAAAATAGCAACACTTAACAACGTTTGAACTGGAATAACTGTTCTTGTCGTTGACGCATGTCTTAGAAGAGTTCCGTACATCGAGACCCGTTGTGTTGATGACCTACATTGTCTGTTAGTTTGTTGACTAAGAAAGGCTAGATCGCGAGACTACGAACGTCGCAGCAAGGAAGCATCACTAAAAATCTATTGGGAGTGATCATTAGACATGAAAATAACGGATTCGCATTCTTTGAACTGGCGAAAAAATCTGCACTATACATCTTAAAGTGTCACCATTTTAGGGGGTGCTTACCCGATTTCAATTGAATTCAGTTCAGGTCAATATTTTATTTTAGCGACTCTTCACCTGCATATAATTTTAAACTCATCCCTGACCCTGATAATTGCCTGCATGTCGAAACGCGGAATAGCTCAGTTGGTAGAGCGGCGAGCTCGTGTTAAGAAAAGATTGCGGGTTTGATTCCCGGTGACCCGGAAAGTTTTCCCTTCTCCCTCTTTCCCGGTCACATTACATTACATTACATAATTGTTGCTTTAGGTCCAGCGGACTCTTCCGAGCCAAATCAGGACCGGACAACACCCAATCCGCATAAACGATCTGCTGAAACAACCCTAGTGGGAAAACTGAATGCTTTCTGTCACGTGGGGTTTATGGGCTCTGCACAATGGAATTATGGACCCTCACGTTTATTCGGTGGGAACTGCTAGTAAGTCACCCTATGAATTACTTTAATAAATTTATTTGTTTAGCTCGTTCTGTGTTAAGGTTGGGGTACAGAAATAGATAGAAAAATGGTAAGAGATTACTGTCACACTAGCTTTCACACGGCTATGAATCATATGTAGACCAGCCACTTGATAACAGTTACAATCACACATTTATTTCTTCTACTCTATACAAGATTCTCTAAGTACTAATCTAACTTAAAAAGTCTCAGTCACTGCTAATAGTTCGATCGCTGATAGTCTATGCAGCTGTTTTTCTTCCTCGGGCACTTGCTCTTATATTTCATGTAGATTTGGACTACTGTGGTCCGTTTTATAGTTTCTGAAGAGTTGGACTACTGTGGTCCTGTTTTGATCAGGTTAAGTGCACCTTCGTTGTTACACTTAACTGATAGATGGTGCGTGCGAAGTCCTTCTGTGAGGTAGCTTCAGGTGCACCTGTGTAGTTGTGTAGTTGGGTTCCCTTGCCACGCTGTGGGGTCTTGTAGGGTGTGATCCAGGGTAACTCTCTCCGACCTGTGCGGTAGAGGTTACGCAGACAACTCGTCGTTTCTGTGGAGTTGTGCGCACGGGATAGCTCGGGATAGCTCGCCTGCCCGTCTGTCTGACAAGTTCAGGCCCGTGTTGACTAAATAGAATTCTGAGATTCTAAGTCCTGCTTCCTGGTCTAAGTGTGTAGAGATTTCTCTGCCAGCTTTCTAGCTGTTAACACTTCGGTGTATTCCTCCCAACTGACCAAAACTGTGCGTGGTTTGGACCCAGTCAAACTGGCTCCAACCACTTTGCCTAAGCTCTCCCATTGGTTCCAACGGTCCGATTCAAAACTCAAGTGCTGACGTCACTGCGCTGTGTGTGTGGCTCAGGCTCGCAGTATGCTGTAATTTAATTGCTGCTGTGTACTATACTAACTCTCTACTGTTACAAAGGCTACACATGGCTAAATAGTCAACAAGCAGAGTTAATACTAGCCAATTCATGACAGGCTCCCTCAACTGAAAAAAGGCGATGACTACTGGATTCGACCTTTTTCTACTACAGAGCCTAGTTTAACACTGCACTATCCTAGGGTCCTATTTACAAACTAACTAAGTTGCTCTACCTGAGCTGCAATGCTATGCCAGGTAGCTGTGGACACTAGTGACAGGGTATTACTGGGCGGGGACGAATTCTGGTGCTGTGGCCCTTAGTTGTGTTGGGTGGGCGACAGCTGCTGTGTCCTCCACGAGATGGCGACTGAGGTAGTCGGCTCCGTGGTTTTCCTTGCCGGGGATGTACTCGATTTGGAATGAGTACGCCTGAAGGGTGAGTGCCCATCTCATCAGGCGAGAGTTCAAGGATTTGGAGGCTGCCAGGAACGATAGTGGTTGGTGGTCCACCTGAACTGTGAAGTGTGTCCCATACAGGTAGAGTTGAAACTTCTGTATGGCCCAGACTAGTCCAAGACATTCTTTCTCCGACGTGGCGTAGTGGGTCTCGGCGGGTCTCAATTTTCTGCTGGCGTAGGCGACAGGGAATAGCGTCTCTGCATTCTTGGGGTCGCGCTGTAGCAGTACTGCTCCGAGGCCTAAGTCGCTGGCGTCGGTGCGAAGAACGAATGGCTGAGTCAAATCGGGTAGGTGGAGTACTGGCTCCGATGTCATTCTGTCCTTGAGTGTTTGGAATGCTGTCTCGCATTCCGCTGTCCAAACTACTTTGTCCGGGGCGATTTTCCGGGTTCTATTTGTCAGTGGCACGGCGATGCTGTTGTAGTTGGGGATGAACTTCTGGTAGAAGCCGCAGAGTCCTAGAAATGACTGCACTTCCTTCTTTGTCTTGGGCCTAGGAGCGTCGAGTAGGCGTTTCACTGTCTTTTCTACCGGTCGCAGGCTTCCTTGACTGATGGTGTGTCCCAGAAATTCTAGTTCTGTGAATCCAATCTGACATTTGGTGGGTCTTGCCGTCAATCCCGTGTCTCTGAGGCGGGCGAGTAGTTGCTGTAGGAGCGTGACATGTTCCTCCCACGTAGGTGTTGCGATGAGGATGTCGTCCATAAACGAATGTAGGTGCTCGCTGCTCAGGGGTGCCAGGAGTTTTCGCATCATGGCGCTGAAGATGCTGGGTGCGTTGTGGAGTCCGAATGGAAGTACGTTGAACTCGAAGTGTCCTTCCATAGTGCTAAACGCTAGGTACTTTCGGACTTGTGGTTGTACTGGTATCTGATAGTATCCTTTGCTGAGGTCGATGCGTGAGAAGTACTTCGCTCGCTGTAGCTTGGCAAATAGGTCGGTCTGGTCCGGGAGTGGCTCTGGCTGGAACTGCGTTACGGCATTCAACAGTCTGAAGTCGATGCACAGTCGATGCTCTCCGTTGGGTTTTCGCAACAATACCGTGCCTGCGCTGTAGGGTGAAGTAGACTCTGAGATGATTCCGGCTGCCAGTAAGGTGTCTATCTCTTCCTTGATGGCTCGCTGCTGAGACAGGGGCATCGGGTAGAGCTTCTGGCGGACGGGTGTTGGGTCGGTCACCGTTAAGGTTACTTCGACGAGGTCTGTCCTCCCTGGTCGGTCTGTGAGCACAGTCTGATGTTGTCGAATGACCTGTAGTACTTGCTGTTGCTGTTTAGCGGCTAGGTCTCCGTTGAGTATCACGTCTTTGTAGGTTTCTTTGGAGTGCAGGGGGTACTCTACTGCATTGGTCTCCATGCTTTCTCCTTCTTCCGCGATGGCGATGGCTAACAAGTTGTGAGTGCTGGGGGTCGCTGGTCTGTCCGTATACTTCTTGAGGAGATTAATGTGGTGGTATCGGGCTCTCCCGTTCACCTCTACTTGGTAGACTGTCTTGGATTTCTTGGCAGTCACCCGGTACGGTCCTCTCCAAGCGATGTCCAGCTTGTTGGTTCCACTTGGAAGTAAGAGTAGCACTTGATCGCCGACTTGCAGTTCTCTGTCTGTCACGGACCGATATTTGTGTATAAGACATTGACAGTACGGTTGTAGTAATATAGGCCTACTAGTCAATGACGTCACGAATTTTTAGTTGGCGGCAAATTCGTGAGCTTGATTTTTGTCAGTCTTCGTTTGTTTTGAGAGGAGAGAGGGTGTGTGCTCTCCGGCGACAGTGTTCGCTGATAATTTCCCTGTAGAGAGAGAGACTTGTAGCGGGGCTACAGAGAAGAAGAAGAAGAAGTGAGAAGGAGGAGAAAAAGATAGGAGAAGAATAAGTGAGAAGGAGAAGAGAGAAGAAATATACGACGAAGAAGTGAAGAAGAAGAGGAAGTGAGAAGGGGAACAGGAAGAGAGAAGAAGAAGAATACGAAGAAGAAGAAGGGAAAGAAGAAGAGAAAGAGGAAGCGAGAAGAAGACGAGAGAGCTGACGAAAGGAGAAGAGCTGACGTAAAAAGAAAGCTGTCGAAGAGAAGAGGCGACGAAGGGAAGAGCTGACGATAGAGAAGAGCTGACGAAGAGAGAAAAGCTGACGAAGAGAAGGGCTGATGAAGAGGAAAGCTGACGAAGAGAAGGGCTGATGAAGAGGAAAGCTGACGAAGAGAAGAGCTGATGAAGAGGAGAGCTGACGAAGAGATGAGCCGACGAAGAGAGAAGAGGTGACGAAGAGATGAGCCGACGAAGAGAGAAGAGCTGACGAAGAGAAGAGCTGACGAAGAGGAGAGCTGACGAAGAGAGAAGTGCGACGAAGAAGAAGAGGAGGAGTAGAATGAAAGAAGAGCGACGAAGGGGGAAAGACGGTGTACTTGAACTTGAACTTGAAAAAGTCAATGATATAGGTGTAGATAGAGAGATTATGACAGTGGGAGTCGTGGAGTTATAATATTGTGAATAATTCTGTGGACTTATAATATTGTGAACAATTCTTTGGATTTATAATATTGTGAACAATTCTTTGGACTTTATTGTGAATAACTCTTTGGACTTATAATATTGTGAACAATTCCTTTGGACTTATAATATTGTGTAGCACAAAGCAAACTGTGAGTATTCGTTTTTCTACTGTTCTGTACATGATTATTTGAAAATATTTGTGAGGTGGGTTTTTGAAGACGAGTTGTACTCGTGGAAATATTGGTTTGGAATGTTTGTAAGATAATATATATGTGTTTGTCGTATTTTGTATTATAAGAGGGTGTGACAGATAATTGGAGTCAGAGTTAGTTGTATTAGAAGAAAGAACGGGAGAACGCGCACATGCAGAATAGACATTCACATCACTAAACAAATACCTTGTTTCTGAGTGAAAGACTAGATAAGATAGTTAGTGATTCTTTCGTCTGTTTTATTTATCCATTCACTTAGATATAGGTATAGTTAGACCAAAGAAGGGCTTTCGTTACAGTGGTGACCCTGCAATCCGTTAGAGGTTAGAGTAGGCATAGTGTGGAGTGTGAGGTAGGCAGAGTTGTTTGAATAATAAGAAGTTTTTGTCTCGTTATCTTTGAGTGTTGGTTTGTTGTTGTAATTTGTTTCTCAAAAGAATAAATGAATATTTGTATTTATTAATTAATCCCCGCCTCCAGCTCTATCTCTTGCGGGTCTGATCTAATTGTACATAATTTTTTCTGGGTCAGAGAGGAACTAGTATCATTTCTCTTCCTATTGTAATTATTATTTCATCTTAGCTCATTTCTACTACCATTATTATTTATTCTGTCCTTTAGTACATTTTTCTTTGTTAGCTCTGTCACACCCTTATTTTAATTATCATAGGTTTTTGGAAGTATTTTTGGAAAAAAAATTGTATTGGGAATAATTCTTGTTGTATCATTTGTGACTTGTATTTGATTCTTAGTTTTCTTTGGTTACATTTTGTGAACTTGACCTTGGTTTCCGGTACTGGTGTTTTTTGTTTGTTTTTTCTTTTTAGTGGGTTTTGGCTATAGTTATTAGGGTAGTTTGTTTGTTTATTAAATAATATTTGCTGGATTTATTATCGGTTATTACACTTGGAATTAGGTTTGGATTATTTTGATTAAAATTTCGACATTTCTTTGTTTATTTTGGACTTATGTATATATAGTATAACATAGTTTATTGCTTGTGTATTTAATTGTTTAGATCTTTATTTCTCTGGGTCAAGTGTATGGTTATATTGTGTGGTTGTATTGTGCTATGATATCCAACAACTTGATCTAAAGGAAAAAAAAGACACTTGTTACTAAATATTATCTGTATAGCCTGGACTTATAACAAAGAAAAACAATTAATTATTAATCGTTATTAGTGGTTATAGTGTGACATTATGACGTCCACTGATGACTATAATGCTCTGTTTGAGACTTTTCTTGCTCAAGCTCAAAAGTTAGGGTATAAGGATGACAAAATACAAGAATATGTGAACCAGTGTATGGAAAGGCATGACAGAGCTAGGGAAAGGGAGGAAAAGAAACTTCAGTTGGAGAATGATGAAAAGAAACTTCAGTGGGAGAAAGATGAAAAGAAACTTCAGTGGGAGAATGAAAGGGAAACAAAAAAAATGGAAAGTGAGCTTAGAGCGAAAGAGATGCAATTTGAGCTTGATAGAGAAGCTATGCGGATTAAGGAAAAAGAACTAGAACTCCAGTTGAATCAGAATACTGCTGGGTCAGATCAAACCTTTCCTAAACTTCGGTATAACCCAAATACGCCAAAACTGCCTCGGCTTCCTATTTTCAGGGAGGACAAAGATGATATTGATGCTTTTTTATACCGTTTTGAATCTCACGTTACTTCGCTGAACTGTGATAGAAATAAGTGGGTTGTATATTTGGCTGCACTTCTGCAAGGTTCTGCCATTGAAGTTTACCACTCACTGTCAGCATCGGGTACTGTTACCTATGAGGCTCTGAAGGCTGAGTTACTCAAAAAGTTTCAATGTACAGCAGATGGGTTTAGAGAGAAGTTTAGGGCTGTTAGACCGGAAGTGGGGGAAAGCTTTATAACATTTTCAAAGAAATTTTCTCACCTTTTTGAGAGATGGATCCAGTTGGCTGAATGCCAGAGCACATATAATGATCTTTTTAACCTTATGTTGTGCGAACAATTTTATGCATCTGTTTCTAAAGATTTGACAATTTTTTTGAAAGAAAGAAATTTGAAAGAGTTTGATGCTCTAGTTCAGAGTGCCGAAGCATTCCGCGTTGCACACCCCGAAAAGAAACTGGCGAGAAAGGCTGAGGATACAATTTTTGGTTCTGCTTCAGTGTCTCAACCTGTTAACCAAAATCAGGCATACCAGACTCGATTTCACGGGAATGATAATTCTCGGGGGAGTTTCTTTCGTGCTCAGCAGCGGGGTGGGTATAGATTGCCATACTCCGGACAGTTCCGTGGCGCTGGGTCTCAGGTTAGACCGACTCAACAGTCAACCCAGTCGGGTCAAATCAAACTTCATCTATCCGTGGGGGGTTTCAACCCAGAAACAGTTTTCAACCAGCTAACAGGGGTTCACCATCAAAGAGTAAAGGTAGATATCCAGTTAAGTGCTATAACTGTCAGGGGTTTGGACATATTGCTGCAGTATGTCCTTCAAAATATGCCGAGCAATATCATACCGGTACAGAGCATGAATTTGAAGAACACTCTCAGACTCAGGTCACACTTGTTACGGAAGTAGTATCCTCGATTTGTGACGAAAACTGTGGTCATCTACATCTAGTACCTGGTACTGTGAATGGCCGGAATGCAAGCGTTCTCAGGGACACAGGGGCTACTGTCTGTGGAGTGAGAAAACGTTTGGTTGGGGTAGATCAGTACACGGGTATACTTGCAAATGTTGGTCATTTGGAGGGAAATTGGAAGAATTTCCTCTTGCAAAAGTTCTCATAGAGACTCCGTTTTTCACTGGTCCGGTGTTGTGCTGTGTGATAGATAGGCCGGTTGCAGATTTGATTTTGGGAAATCTTCCGGGAGTCTCAGACCCTATCTCGAGTGTGGCGACTTCTGCCCTCACCCAAGATCATACAGCTTGCGTGACTACCCGTGCTCAAACTAAAAGAGATAGCATTCCCAGTAAGCCTCTTAGTGCTGTGACACAGATCTGAGCATTACCCCTGCAGAATTTGCTAGTATGCAGAAGAAAGATGAAACTTTGTTACCATTGTTCCACTTAGCTGAAATAGGTGAAGTTAAGACGTTAGGGTTCTCAACTGTTCCATACTACATTCAGGATGACATACTACACAGATACCATGAGAAAAACACACAGATTCTGGTCCAATTGGTGGTGCCGACACCCTTACGGTCATCAGTGTCTATCACAGCGCATGACACCATCATGGCAGCTACTCAAAGAGTTGATCCGCATGACATTGGGGTTCAAGACAATGATCATAGATCACATGAAATTGCAGTTGTTGCTGTTATACCAGCCGAATCTGACTCGGATGATGTAACCATTCCAACAGTATCAACTACAAACACAGAAACTATTGCTGATATTCATTTTGATGATACACTGTCTACTTATCGGAAACAACAGCTTTACAATGTTTTTGCTGATTTTGTACCCATATTGACCTCTTACCCTGGTACATTTACTGGAAATTTGTTTCATGTTGTCAATTTGACTTCAGATTCACCGGTCAGACTTAGACCGTATGACTTACCATTGTCCACAAAAGAGAAAGTAGAGAGGGAGGTTCAGTCAATGTTAGATATGGGTGTTATTGAACATTCTCTGTCGCCATACTCATCACCAGTTGTACTGGTTGAAAAGAAAGACGGGTCTACTAGGTTTTGTGTGGATTATAGACAGCTTAACAAGGTCACTGGTTTTGACGCTGAGCCTATCCCAAACTCAGATGAATTATTTGCAGAGTTGGCAGATGGTTCATATTTTACTAAGATTGACCTTTCGAAGGGGTACTGTCAAATTTCGGTGAGCCCTCTCGATAGACCAAAAACAGCTTTTGCAACACACGTTGGGCTTTGGCTCTTCAGGAATTTCATTTTGAGATCAAACCGCTACCTGGTCATGTTAACATGTTTGCTGATGCATTGTCAAGATCAAATGTTGATCAATCTGTACCATAGACATTCTTGTGTGCTGTATTCACTTGTACAACAATAACTGCTGTTATGATTGTTGGATTGTGAAATTGATGGTTTTTTGTTCTTACATATCTATAAATATTGTGATTTGACAAATTGTGTCGTTGTGGGGTTGTTGATTTTGCTGTTCATAATGATGGTATTCTTATTGTACATAGTGGTAAAAAATTGTGTTGATGGAATATATTGATTGTATTTATTTTTCTTTGAAAAATCTAAAGAAAACTCGGGCGTTTTCTTTTATTCGGGAAGGGGGTATTGTCACGGACCGATATTTGTGTATAAGACATTGACAGTACGGTTGTAGTAATATAGGCCTACTAGTCAATGACGTCACGAATTTTTAGTTGGCGGCAAATTCGTGAGCTTGATTTTTGTCAGTCTTCGTTTGTTTTGAGAGGAGAGAGGGTGTGTGCTCTCCGGCGACAGTGTTCGCTGATAATTTCCCTGTAGAGAGAGAGACTTGTAGCGGGGCTACAGAGAAGAAGAAGAAGAAGTGAGAAGGAGGAGAAAAAGATAGGAGAAGAATAAGTGAGAAGGAGAAGAGAGAAGAAATATACGACGAAGAAGTGAAGAAGAAGAGGAAGTGAGAAGGGGAACAGGAAGAGAGAAGAAGAAGAATACGAAGAAGAAGAAGGGAAAGAAGAAGAGAAAGAGGAAGCGAGAAGAAGACGAGAGAGCTGACGAAAGGAGAAGAGCTGACGTAAAAAGAAAGCTGTCGAAGAGAAGAGGCGACGAAGGGAAGAGCTGACGATAGAGAAGAGCTGACGAAGAGAGAAAAGCTGACGAAGAGAAGGGCTGATGAAGAGGAAAGCTGACGAAGAGAAGGGCTGATGAAGAGGAAAGCTGACGAAGAGAAGAGCTGATGAAGAGGAGAGCTGACGAAGAGATGAGCCGACGAAGAGAGAAGAGGTGACGAAGAGATGAGCCGACGAAGAGAGAAGAGCTGACGAAGAGAAGAGCTGACGAAGAGGAGAGCTGACGAAGAGAGAAGTGCGACGAAGAAGAAGAGGAGGAGTAGAATGAAAGAAGAGCGACGAAGGGGGGAAAGACGGTGTACTTGAACTTGAACTTGAAAAAGTCAATGATATAGGTGTAGATAGAGAGATTATGACAGTGGGAGTCGTGGAGTTATAATATTGTGAATAATTCTGTGGACTTATAATATTGTGAACAATTCTTTGGATTTATAATATTGTGAACAATTCTTTGGACTTTATTGTGAATAACTCTTTGGACTTATAATATTGTGAACAATTCCTTTGGACTTATAATATTGTGTAGCACAAAGCAAACTGTGAGTATTCGTTTTTCTACTGTTCTGTACATGATTATTTGAAAATATTTGTGAGGTGGGTTTTTGAAGACGAGTTGTACTCGTGGAAATATTGGTTTGGAATGTTTGTAAGATAATATATATGTGTTTGTCGTATTTTGTATTATAAGAGGGTGTGACAGATAATTGGAGTCAGAGTTAGTTGTATTAGAAGAAAGAACGGGAGAACGCGCACATGCAGAATAGACATTCACATCACTAAACAAATACCTTGTTTCTGAGTGAAAGACTAGATAAGATAGTTAGTGATTCTTTCGTCTGTTTTATTTATCCATTCACTTAGATATAGGTATAGTTAGACCAAAGAAGGGCTTTCGTTACACTGTCCTTCGCGTGGCGGTTGTAGTACTTCGCCTGACGGGCTCTTGCCTTCTTCAGTGCTTCACCAGCTTTCTTCCACGTTGCTTTGAGGGTTTCCTGCAAGTCTGCGACGTACTTGGTGGCACCTCTTGGTGTGTCGTCTATCTTGGCCTCCGTCCAACTTCTGCGTAGGGCTTCTAGCGGTCCTGCTAGAGGTCTGCCGAATAGCAATGTTGACGGGGTGTAGCCTGTGGCTGCATGGGGCGTTTCTCTATATGCGAACAGTGCCGCATTCACGTAGGTGTCCCACGCTTCTGGATTGTCGTCGGCGACTTTCCTGAGGATGGTGAGAAGGGTTCCATTCAGTCTTTCTACTTGTCCGTTGCTGGCGGGGTGGTATGGTGGTGTGCGAATGTGATGGACTTGTATCAACTCGAACACGTCTTGCATCAGGCGGCCGGTGAACTGAGATCCGTTGTCCGTTCTAATGCTGTCCGGGAATCCGACTCTGGTAAAGATGGCGATGAGTGCATCTGCAATCTTCTTGGTGTCGATCGCTGGCAACGGGACTGCTTCGCACCACATCGTACATGCGTCGACGAGTGTGAGTAGAAATCTGTTCCTCTTCTTGGTCATGGGCAGTGGTCCTACTATGTCTACTGAGACTTGCTGGAATGGCACGCCGACTACTACCGATGGTCCTAAGGTAACTGGTACGGTGTGATGTCGCGGGGAATATCGTTGACATTGGTGGCAAGATTTCACGTAGCGCTTGACATCCCCCGTGATTCCTGGCCAATAGTAGTGTGCGCTGATCCTCTGCACTGTGGCTCCAATTCCCATGTGTCCGCTGAGTGGCATGCTGTGGCCTAGTTCTAGTACTTGGGCTCGAAGGGTGGCTGGTAGTACTAGTTGGGTGTGATCTCCATCTCCTTGACGATGTAGAACTCCCTCTTCCATGTAGAAGTCTCCCTTGTGCGGGGGGGTGTGCGCCTTGGGTAGCTTCTGGAAGCACTTCGCTATCGAGGTGTCTTCTTTCTGTGCTGTTTTGATCTCTTCGAGTCCTGGGTTCGGAGCGAACTCGGGCTGGGGTGGTTGGGTTTTAGCTTGGGCCCTGGTTTGCACTGCAGCTATCTCTACAGTTTTAGGGGGCGTGCCTAAGAACACATACCTACAACCTAGCACTAGATCATACAGGGGTTTCTGTAAAACAGCTGCTTGGATTCGTCCTGTGACGTACCTACTCTCTACTTCGATCCATGCTATTGGGCAAGTAGTCGTCGGTTTCGTCAAGTCTGCTCCTTGTAAGTCGACTGTCTTGTCTGTCAAGTCCGCGCGCGATACAAGAGATTCGCTAACTATCGCGTCGTATGATAGACCCTGTGTCATACAGACAGTTCGCTTCTTTTCCGTTGACCTTGACCGTGTCTGTCACCGATGGGTGATCTCCGATCGTGTGTGGCTTGTTACCGCTGCTTTGAGTTAGAACTCTGTGCGCTGGCCGGCTTTCGCGCTCTTCCCTACGTTGTGCGGCCAACTTGAAACATTCTGCGGTGGAGTGATTGTTTCTGTTGCAGAACGAACAATACCGTCTCTGTTCTGCGGGACCTCTTTTCCCGAATTCCGTGTTGGGTCCTTTATTTTGCCCAGGTCTGGGGTTATTCGGCTTATTCGCGGTGCGCTCTTCCCGGTTAGGGCTTCGTTTTCTGTGCCTCTTTCCCGTTAGGCTTTAGGTCTCGCCTGAAGCTCTTGGCTTCTCCGTGGGCGGCCACGTACCTATCTGCGACCTTGACCAGATCCTCCAGTCTTTCCGCGCCCTGCTCTACTGAGAATGTCCTCAGCTCGGGGGTCATGGTTTCCCGTAGCTGTTCCCATACTAACAGTTCTGTCAGTCCATCATACGTTTTAGCCGTGGCTGACTGGCTAATCCACTTATCCAGCGTTGTGGACAACCGATCCGCGAACTGCGCATAGCTCTCTCCTTTCACTCTCCGATTGGTGCGGAATTTTTGCCGGTAGCATTCTCCTGTCAGTTCGAATCCCGTTAGGAGTGCCTCTTTTACTTTGTGATAGTCAGTCACTCTGTCCGTCGGTAGCTTACTGTAGATGTCATAAGCCTTTCCTCTAAGCCCTTGGCTAAGCTTAAAAGACCAATGAGTGGGATCTAGTTTATACTCTGTTGCTAGACGCTCAAACCTAGTCAGATAGAGATCTAGACCTTCTTCTCTCTCATTGAATGTTCCCAGTGGAAATGACATTCCTTGTACAGGGTTGGATGCTACCTCTAGCTGATCTGAGTGGGGAGGGGTTGAGGAAGAACTTGAAGCTCCTGATCCCAATCTTCTTAGCTCTAACTCATGCTGTCTGTCTTTTTCCTTTTCTGCCCTCTCATACTCCCATCTCCTACTTTCTGCATCTCTCTCTGCTGCTAATGCTGCCTTCTTCTGTTCTCCTTCTAATTCTAATTTCTTCTGTTCTCTTGCTGCTTCTAATTCTAGTTTCTTTTGCTCTGCTTCTAATTTCTTCTGCTCTGCTTCTAGTTCTGCTTTTTTCTGTTCTCTCTCTGCGGCTCTCTCTGCCGCTTCGAGTTTCTTCGCCTCTCTCTCTGCTGCTCTCTCTGCCTTAGCCTCCTGCTTCTCTACCTCTGCATTGATATACGCAATTAGGTCTCCCCCTGCTAAGTGTAAAGCTTCCCCTAATTCCTTGAAGCGCAATCTCAAGGCCACTGGGTCCGACATTGTCAAACGTGTCTATGAACAACCTCTGAATCAAGTGGAATACCAAAACACTAGCAATATTGCAAGTCAATAACAACAATGCAAAGACCATAAAATTCGTAATCAATAATAGAATAAAACAAGAGTCAAATGGCATACAACAGTTACTTAAGCCAAACCTGCAAAAGAACAATGCAACATACAGGCACAAAAATATTTGAAGCAAAAAAGTTTTTAAGTAAAGAATAGTGCACCAGAACTGATCAGTGTTATACCCTTACACTATTCTAAGTTATTCTACTACTGCTGTTATCTAATTTTATTGTACTTAGATCCGGTTATACCCAATTCCTATTACACAGATCCTGGCTAGGCTCGCCAATTAAAGTGTCACGTGGGGTTTATGGGCTCTGCACAATGGAATTATGGACCCTCACGTTTATTCGGTGGGAACTGCTAGTAAGTCACCCTATGAATTACTTTAATAAATTTATTTGTTTAGCTCGTTCTGTGTTAAGGTTGGGGTACAGAAATAGATAGAAAAATGGTAAGAGATTACTGTCACACTAGCTTTCACACGGCTATGAATCATATGTAGACCAGCCACTTGATAACAGTTACAATCACACATTTATTTCTTCTACTCTATACAAGATTCTCTAAGTACTAATCTAACTTAAAAAGTCTCAGTCACTGCTAATAGTTCGATCGCTGATAGTCTATGCAGCTGTTTTTCTTCCTCGGGCACTTGCTCTTATATTTCATGTAGATTTGGACTACTGTGGTCCGTTTTATAGTTTCTGAAGAGTTGGACTACTGTGGTCCTGTTTTGATCAGGTTAAGTGCACCTTCGTTGTTACACTTAACTGATAGATGGTGCGTGCGAAGTCCTTCTGTGAGGTAGCTTCAGGTGCACCTGTGTAGTTGTGTAGTTGGGTTCCCTTGCCACGCTGTGGGGTCTTGTAGGGTGTGATCCAGGGTAACTCTCTCCGACCTGTGCGGTAGAGGTTACGCAGACAACTCGTCGTTTCTGTGGAGTTGTGCGCACGGGATAGCTCGGGATAGCTCGCCTGCCCGTCTGTCTGACAAGTTCAGGCCCGTGTTGACTAAATAGAATTCTGAGATTCTAAGTCCTGCTTCCTGGTCTAAGTGTGTAGAGATTTCTCTGCCAGCTTTCTAGCTGTTAACACTTCGGTGTATTCCTCCCAACTGACCAAAACTGTGCGTGGTTTGGACCCAGTCAAACTGGCTCCAACCACTTTGCCTAAGCTCTCCCATTGGTTCCAACGGTCCGATTCAAAACTCAAGTGCTGACGTCACTGCGCTGTGTGTGTGGCTCAGGCTCGCAGTATGCTGTAATTTAATTGCTGCTGTGTACTATACTAACTCTCTACTGTTACAAAGGCTACACATGGCTAAATAGTCAACAAGCAGAGTTAATACTAGCCAATTCATGACACTTTCCACCAGCCAGTCACTTTACAATAAAGACATCCCACGCAGGGGACGGCTGAGGCTTCACCCCAACTTATTGAACCCCCGTTTACAAAAACAAAATAGAATACAAACATCATTATAAATTATCAACAAAACACATACATATAAAATGCCTACATTGCTAAATAATAACATCATAGGAAGCCCTAGTGACCACCTGGCAGAAAGCGTCCAATATTCCCAAGCTGATCCAACAGACCTCATACACAAACAAGGAGTCTTGTCCCGGACGAGTTTTCAAGAAAAAAGGTAGGAGACTGGTGTAACGTGCCGAAAGCGTCCCTGGCCCAAATTAACTCCCGGGAGTAAAACCAGGCCGTCCCAGATTTACTCCCGGGAGTTATTCTGGTCCTGGACCAGATTGACCCCCAGCCTGTTCCAAAATCACTCTCTGGTGAATGAAGATTACATAGGAACAATTGATGTTATGCACTCTACTGTGTTCCAGATCAGCCTCCCGGGAGTTAGTTTGGCGCACATTTTTCAGTACCAGAATGACTCCCGGGAGTTAAAGTGGGTCTGTCCTAAAACAGCCCCCCATGCAACAGAGAGTAAATCTGGGACTGGCCCAGATACACTCCCGGGAGTCATTCTGGGACAAATTTAGATGTGCCAAAATGACCCCTGGGGGGCTAATCTAGAACCGATGAGAGTCAGATTGGGTCAGGCCCAGACTGGCCCCCTCTAGCCTATTAAAAGGCAATTGAAGACTGCGTCAGTAATCTCATCAGAAAAAATCATGGGAGTAAAACGGGGACAAGACCAAAACAGGCCCCCTAACAAAATGCATGTAAAATACAATGAAAGGGGGAGTCAAATGGGGACGTGACCAAAACCGCCCCCCTATCCATTAGATGCAAAAAACACTGCACAGGAGAGTCAAACGGGGACAGGACCAATACCCCCCCCCCACCCCCCCTACCAATCAGATGCAGAAAACACTGCACAAGGGAGTCAAACGGGACAGGGCTAAAACCGCCCCCCCCCCCTATCCATCAGATGCAAAAAAACACTGCACAGGAGAGTCAAACGGGGACAGGATCAAAACTGCCCCCCCCCCTACCCATCACATGCAGCAAACACTTAACTGGGGAGTCAAACGGGGACGGGATCAAAACCCACCCCCCTCCCCCCACAACCCATCAGATGCAGTAAATACTGCAGAGGAGAGTCAAACGGGGATGGGATCAAAACCGCCCCTCCCCCTTACCCATCAGATGCAGCAAATACTGCATAGGGGAGTTAAACGGGGACAGGACCAAAACCGCCCCCCTATCAATCAGATGCAAAAAACACTGCACAGGAGAGTCAAACGGGGACAGGACCAAAACCGCCCCCCTACCCATCACATGCAGCAAACACTGAACCGGGGAGTTAAACGGGGACAGTACTAACCCCCCCCCCTACCCATCACATGCGGCAAACACTGAACCAGGGAGTCAAACGGGGACGGGACAAAAAAACCGCCCCCCCCCTACCCATCAGATGCAGAAAACACTGCACATGGGGAGTTAAACGGGGACAGGACCAAAACCGCCCCCTATCTATCAGATGCAAAAAACACTGCACAGGAGAGTTAAACGGGGACAGGACCAAAACCGCCCCCCTACCCATCACATGCAGCAAACATTGAACCGGGGAGTTAAACGGGGACAGTACTAACCCCCCCCCCCTACCCATCACATGCGGCAAACACTGAACCAGGGAGTCAAACGGGGACGGGACAAAAAAAACCGCCCCCCCCCCCCCCTACCCATCAGATGCAGAAAACACTGCACAGGGGAGTTAAACGGGGACAGGACCAAAACCGCCCCCCTATCTATCAGATGCAAAAAACACTGCACAGGAGAGTTAAACGGGGACAGGACCAAAACCGCACCCTCCCCCCCCCCTACCCATCAGATCCAGAAAACACTGCACAGGGGAGTTAAACGGGGTCAGGACCAAAACCGCCCCCCTATCCATCAGATGCAAAAAACACTGCACAGGAGAGTCAAACAGGGACAGGCCCAAAACCGCCCCACTACCCATCACATGCAGCAAACACTGAACGGGGAGTCAAACGGGGACGGGATCAAAACCGTCCCCCCCCCTTACCCATCAGATGCAGCAAATACTGCATAGGGGAGTTAAACGGGGACATGACCAAAACCGCCCCCCTATCCATCAGATGCAAAAAGCACTGCAAAGGAGAGTCAAACGGGGACAGGACCAAAACCGCCCCCCTACCCATCGCATGCAGCAAACACTGAACCGGGGAGTCAAACGGGCACGGGATCAAACCCGTCTCACCCCCCCCCCCCCCAACCCATCAGATGCAGCAAATACTG
Source organism: Oncomelania hupensis (assembly GCA_036898135.1). Lineage (NCBI taxonomy): Eukaryota > Metazoa > Mollusca > Gastropoda > Littorinimorpha > Pomatiopsidae > Oncomelania > Oncomelania hupensis. Next base: position 10,131,764 of record CM072515.1, read on the forward strand.
CATAGGGGAGTCAAACGGGGACAGGACCAAAACCGCCCCCCCCTACCCATCAGATGCAGAAAACACTCCACAGGGGAGTTAAACGGGGACAGGACCAAAACCGCCCCCCTTTCCCGTCACATGCAGCAAACACTGAACCGGGGAGTCAAACGGGGACGGGTTCAAAACCGTCCCCCCCCCCTCCGCAACCCATCAGATGCAGTAAATACTGCAGAGGAGAGTCAAACGGGGATGGGATCAAAACCGCCCCCCCCCTACCCATCAGATTAAGAAAACACTGCACAGGGGAGTTAAACGGGGACAGGACCAAAACCGCCCCCCTATCTATCAGATGCAAAAAACACTGCACAGGAGAGTTAAACGGGGACAGGACCAAAACCGCCCCCCTACCCATCACATGCAGCAAACATTGAACCAGGGAGTTAAACGGGGACAGTACTAACCCCCCCCTACCCATCACATGCGGCAAACACTGAACCCGGGAGTCAAACGGGGACGGGACAAAAAAAACGCCCCCCCCCCCTACCCATCAGATGCAGAAAACACTGCACAGGGGAGTTAAACGGGGACAGGACCAAAACCGCCCCCCTATCTATCAGATGCAGCAAACATTGAACCGGGGAGTTAAACGGGGACAGTACTAACCCCCCCCCCCCCCTACCCATCACATGCGGCAAACACTGAACCAGGGAGTCAAACGGGGACGGGACAAAAAAAACCGCCCCCCCCCCCTACCCATCAGATGCAGAAAACACTGCACAGGGGAGTTAAACGGGGACAGGACCAAAACCGCCCCCCTATCTATCAGATGCAAAAAACACTGCACAGGAGAGTTAAACGGGGACAGGACCAAAACCGCACCCTCCCCCCCCCCTACCCATCAGATCCAGAAAACACTGCACAGGGGAGTTAAACGGGGTCAGGACCAAAACCGCCCCCCTATCCATCAGATGCAAAAAACACTGCACAGGAGAGTCAAACGAGGACAGGCCCAAAACCGCCCCACTACCCATCACATGCAGCAAACACCGAACGGGGAGTCAAACGGGGACGGGATCAAAACCGTCCCCCCCCCCCTTACCCATCAGATGCAGCAAATACTGCATAGGGGAGTTAAACGGGGACATGACCAAAACCGCCCCCCTATCCATCAGATGCAAAAAGCACTGCAAAGGAGAGTCAAACGGGGACAGGACCAAAACCGCCCCCCTACCCATCGCATGCAGCAAACACTGAACCGGGGAGTCAAACGGGCACGGGATCAAACCCGTCTCACCCCCCCCCCCCCCCCCAACCCATCAGATGCAGCAAATACTGCATAGGGGAGTCAAACGGGGACAGGACCAAAACCGCCCCCCCCCCTACCCATCAGATGCAGAAAACACTCTACAGGGGAGTTAAACGGGACAGGACCAAAACCGCCCCCCTTTCCCGTCACATGCAGCAAACACTGAACCGGGGAGTCAAACGGGGACGGGTTCAAAACCGTCCCTCCCCACCTCCGCAACCCATCAGATGCAGCAAATACTGCATAGGGGAGTCAAACGGGGACAGGACCGAAACCGCCCCCCCCCCCCCCCACCCATCAGATGCAGAAAACACGGTACAGGAGAGCCAAACGGGGACAGTACCAAAACCGCTCCTCCTACACAATTAGTTGTAACTACAAAACACTGCACAGGGGAGTTAAACGGGGACAGGATCAAAACCGCCCCCCCTCCCCTACCCACCACATGCAGCAAACACTGAACAGGGGAGTCAAACGGGGACAGGATCAAGACCGCCCCCCCCCCCTAACCCATCAGATGCAGAAAACACTGCAGAGGGGAGTCAATCGGGGACAGGACCAAAACCGCCCCCCCCACCCCCACCCATCAGATAGAGAAAACACTGCACAGGGGAGTCAAACGGGGACAGGACCAAAACCGCCCCCCCCCTACCCACCACATGCAGCAAACACTGCACGGGGGAGTAAAACGGGGATAGGACCAAAACCGCCCCCCACCCTTACCCATCACATGCAGCAAACACTGCACAGGGGAGTCAAACGGGGACAGGACCAAAACCGCCCCCCTCCCTATCACAAGAAGCAAACACTGCACAGGGGAGTCAAACGTGGACAGGACCAAAGCCGCTTCCTCCCCCCTCTACACCATTAGATGTAACTACAAATCACTGTACATGGGAGTCAAAGGGGGACAGGACCAAAACCGCCCCCCCCCCCCTCTCCCTACTCATCAAATGCAGCAAACACTGCACAGGGAAGTTCTATATTTCGTGTTTAAAATAAACGAATAAAACAATGTATTGTTTGTGATTTGTTAGTTGCAATACAGTTAGTACAATATTAACTTTGTTCTCTGTTTTACCAGAGGTTGATTAACTTTTAGTTTTACATAATAACATGGCTTATCAGTAACGATATGACATCATTGGGGTGGCTCAGTAGCGCAGTCGGTTAGACCGCTGCTTTCCTATGCCGAAGGTCGCGGGTTCGATCCCTGCAAGGAGCGAAAACTTTGTGACTCAGGTACGAGACTTTTCTGGCCACCGAGGGTTTTCTCCGGGTACTCCGGTTTTCTCCCTCCCATCAAAATAGATGCAGCCAACAAAAGTTTAAAATACAAATCAATTTTCCTTTCCATAAAAATTTAATAGTGATCTGCCACCACGTGCTTGTCTGTTCTGTTTCTGTGTTCATTGCGTGTGTTGGTGTACGGGCGCTACGTGCTTGTCTGTTCTGTTTCTGTGTTCATTGTTTGTGATGTATTCTGAGCGTGTGTTGGTGTACGGGCGCTGCGCTTTGAGTCAGTATTAATTTGAGAAATTGCGCGTATCAATATCCTGCATTATTATCATCAGAACAAAATTAAATTGTGCAGCGCAGTATTTGTTAAGTACTAAATTATATGTTCTTGCTATCCACCCCCCACCCCCTCCCCCTTAAATCGGATACACACAAATTGTGACACAGAAATGTCGACCCGTGACCATTCAGCGATGCGGAAAGCGCGGTAAGGGTAACTGTGCGTGCCCGCAAGCAACGTGTCGAGTGCGGCTAACAATAACACATTTGCGGGCGGCGCATCTCTCTGTTCAATGAGGTAAAATAAGGTGATCAGTGACGTACTCACTGGAAAAAAAAAATCAAATAAATTAAATTTAAATTCATAATAATTTATATTTTTTAAAAAGCGTAAAAAACTACTTTTTGCAGAAAATTACTACATTCAATATTCGCGATTTTCATTAGAAAGTGAAAAGTATTATGAATAAAAATGTATTCTTTCTTTTTATTTTAAACTCTGTGTTTGTGTGCTTTATTGCCTTCTATGCACCTTAGAAAAAAGTAGCGAAAAGGTAGCGACTACTTTTCATAAAATAGTAGCGGAAATGTAGCGGCTAAAATGTTCATTAAAACTAGCTGTCCCAACCCTGAATATTTGTGATTTGGAGGAAACATTGTTAGTGGGGCGGGGGGGGGGGGGGGGGGAAGAAGGAGGTGACAATTGTGTGGATGTATACGTAATTTGTTTTATTATTATTTGTCTTATTTAAGAAAGTGTTGTTATTCTATCTTATGTTTTCTTTATCCATGCGCAAAGCAAACGTTTGAGTTACCATAGCCTAATGTTTTGTTTTGTTTTTATTTTTACATAATCTCTTTATATTCTTTTGATCTTTTCACACAATATTAGTGTACAAGTGCAAGGATTTTGAAAAAAATCGCATGTTGGTTGTCAAAATGATGCTTAGTTACTGAAATTCTGCGCCTGTTATCAATTATTTTGGTTTAGTTTTTGCTAATCGTGGGCGGAATTGACATACTGTCTGCACAATACTTTATTTTCTTTTCTACTTTTTTTTGGGAGGAGATAGGAGAGGGGGGGGGGGGGGGTGCGTGTTTGTGATGTATATGCCACATCGCTCAGATTTTATTATCAGTAATCACACACACACACACACACACACACACACACACACACACACACACGGGCTACACACACGTGCGCGCACAGACACATTACGCAAAGAAAGAAAGAAAGAAAGAGACACGAGATAATAGAAGAATGTACATGAGGATCAAGTGTGGACTAACGTAATGCAAATTCAAATTTTAATTTAAACTTTCAAAACTGGCGTGAAATGATCATGCAAATTGCAAATATACATTGATCGGTCCGAGCGTGGGAACAGCTGTGGGACATTGTTTAGAGGCTGGTACCTGAGCCAACATGGCGCAGCACGACCTTGCGAGGTATACACGAATATGTCAGTGTTGAGAAAGGTCGCTGATGCAAAGATGTCTACTTCAGTCGACCAGACTCCTGGTTGATCCATACGACTTGTTCGAACATAGTCTTCTTTGTTGGATATTTGAAAATACTTTTCTTCATTGTCTTTTACGTGAGTTGCAATCAGTCTCCTCAAGACTAGGTGTTTGTTCTGAGAACCGACAATGAAAAAACTAAGAGTTCTGTAGAAGCAATTTCCGTCTCCAATTATTCTGATACTGTCCTTCGGGGCATCATGCACAGACACGTTGGGGACGTCCTGGACGTAATGTTTCTTTTCTATGTCTACATACAGAATGTCTGCCACGTTCTCCTGCCAATACCAATCCACTGGTCTGAAATGCATTTGCCTATCTGAAAACCCCTGTGCGTTTGGTTGTGGTTTTTCTGTAGAGTCCGATTTAGGCATTTTGGCTCTTTTGAATGGAACGTTCTGTTTCCTTTTGCGAGAGCCATGGACACTTCCGCCTTCATTGGGAGACTGCTGGTTTTTTTGTGTAGCCTCTGGTTCCGAAGTCTCTGGTTTTGATTGTGTCCCATTTCTGGTAGGAAGTTCTTGTTTGCTGGACTGGTTGGTTTCACTATCAGCTTGCTCTTTCACCTTCAAGTTCGAAGCGTTGTACAGGTGCTTCAGGATTTTCCCTGTCTTCAGGTTTTTCAGCTGGACTCTGCCTTTGTCTAGTACCTTTTCAACCTCATAAGGTCCGACCCAGAAAGGTTGTGTCTTGTCCCCTAAACGCGTCGTTCTTCTGAAATTTTTCAGAAAAACAACTGAACCAGGATGCAAGTTGTGCGTTGAGCTGAATCTTTTGTCGTAATATTTTTTTTGTTTAGTTTGTGCTTTTTTGATATTTCTGTAGACTTCTTCGTACAAGCTATCCATGCTGCAAATATCTCTGCCCGCATCTTTTTCCTTGTCGCGCTCTTTGCTGCCGCTGTCGCTGTCTGCACCTGCATCACTGTTCTTTGCTTTTTTCTTGTCGCGCTCTTTGCTGCCGCTGTCGCCGCTGCTGCTGCTGTCGCTGTCTTCACCCACATCACTGTTCTTTGCTTTTTTCTTGTCGCGCTCTTTGCTGCCGCTGTCGCCGCTGCTGTCGCTGCTGTTGCTGTCGCTGTCTACACCCACATACGCACGTACACACACTCGTACGCATACACCTACCCACACGCACCCTCTTTCCACCTACCCACTATCAGTACAACTTATGTTAATCTGATGAATAAAAATTGATGCAACAACAACAACCTACCCACCGACACACACTATAGCATAAAGAGACTCAATATGCCTACAGTTTAAATAGTCATGCATACATAATATCAACATGACAATCTCAACTTTGATATGATGATGATGATCGTTGTTGTCAGGGTGGCGACGTGGTGATCGTCCTTAACGCTGATGCAATAGGACGTTAAGCTTCGTTATTCCTCCTATCAACATGACCTTGCGTACAACAGGGTACCCGTACAACAGCATCAGTAATATTCAAAGTGGACTTACAAATGTAGTGCAAAGCTAATACAAATATTTCCATTACATCCTGTGTGCAAGGGTCGATTTACTCTCATGTGAAATGTGTTACATTACATGATTATTGCTTTAGGTCCAGCGGACTCTTCCGAGCCAAATCAGGACCGGACAACCCCTGATCCGCATAAAAGATTTGCTGAAACAACCCTAGTGGTAAAACTGAAAGCTCTCCACCAGCCAGTCACTTTACAATAAAGACTTGTATGTGTGTTAGGTGAGGGGGACGATTTCAGCCTTGTGCCAATTTAAACTCTCCTGTTCAGTCATTGTTCCATCTGAAGAAGTAGGAGGACGTTTTTTTTTTCCTGTCCCCGTTTAACTCCAGGGCCTAGACTTTGTATTCATTTTGTTACGGAAGCGGTTTTTGTCCTGTCCCTGTTTGACTCCCCTGTGCACTGTTTTATGTATCGGATGGGTAGGGGGAGGGGGGGGGGGCGGCGGTTTTTGTTTTGTCCTCGTTTGACTCCTTTGTGGAGTGTTTTCTGCATCTGATGGGTAGGGGTCGGTTTTGGTCTTGTCCCCGTTTGACTATGCGGTGTTTTCTGCATCTGATGTGTAAGGGGGGCGGTTTTGGTCCTGTCCCCGTTTGACTTCCCTATGCAGTGTTTGTAGTTACAACTAATTGTGTCACCGTTTGACTCCCCTGTGAAGTGTCTGCTTCTTCGGATGAATACCGGTGGGGGGGGGGGGGTAGGGGGGATGGTTTTGGTCCTGTCCACGTTTGACTCCCCTATTCAGTGTTTTCTGCATCTGATGTGTAAGGGAGTGGGGGGGGGGGCGGTTTTGGTCCTGTACCCGTTTGACTCCCCTATGCAGTGTTTTCTGCATCTGATGTTTAAGAGGGGGGTGGGGCGGTTTTGGTCCTGTCCCCGTTTGACTCCCCTATGCAGTGTTTTATGCATCTGATGTGTAAGGGGGGCGTTTTTGGTCCTGTCCATGTTTACCTCCCTTATGCAGTGTTTTATGCACCTGATCGGTAGGGGTCGGTGTTGGTCCTGTCCCCGTTTGACTCCTCTATGCAGTGTTTTCTGCATCTGATGTGTAATGGAGTGCGGGGGGCGGTTTTGGTCCTGTCCCCGTTTGACTCCCCTATGCAGTGTTTTCTGCATCTGATGTGTAAGGGGGGCGGTTTTGGTCCTGTCCCCATTTAACTCCCCTATGCAGTGTTTTCTGCATCTGATGTGTAAGGGGGGCGGTTTTGGTCCGGTCCCCGTTTGACTCCCCTATGCAGTGTTTTCTGCATCTGATGTGTAAGGGGGGCGGTTTTGGTCCTGTCCCCATTTAACTCCCCTATGCAGTGTTTTTTGCATCTGATGTGTAAGGGGGGCGGTTTTGGTCCGGTCCCCGTTTTACTCCCCTATGCAGTGTTTTCTGCATCTGATGTGTAAGGGGGGCGGTTTTGGTCCTGTCCCCATTTAACTCCCCTATGCAGTGTTTTCTGCATCTGATGTGTAAGGGGGGCGGTTTTGGTCCGGTCCCCGTTTGACTCCCCTATGCAGTGTTTTCTGCATCTGATGTGTAAGGGGGGCGGTTTTGGTCCTGTCCCCATTTAACTCCCCTATGCAGTGTTTTCTGCATCTGATGTGTAAGGGGGGCGGTTTTGGTCCGGTCCCCGTTTTACTCCCCTGTGCAGTGTTTTCTGCATCTGATGTGTAAGGGGGGCGGTTTTGGTCCTGTCCCCATTTAACTCCCCTATGCAGTGTTTTCTGCATCTGATGTGTAAGGGGGGCGGTTTTGGTCCTGTCCCCATTTAACTCCCCTATGCAGTGTTTTCTGCATCTGATGTGTAAGGGGGGCGGTTTTGGTCCTGTCCCCATTTAACTCCCCTATGCAGTGTTTTCTGCATCTGATGTGTAAGGGGGGGCGGTTTTGGTCCGGTCCCCGTTTGACTCCCCTATGCAGTGTTTTCTGCATCTGATGTGTAAGGGGGGCGGTTTTGATCCTGTCCCCGTTTGACTTCCCTATGCAGTGTTTTCTGCATCTGATGTGTAAGGGGGGGGGTGGTTTTGGTCCTGTTCCCGTTTGACTCCCCTATGCAGTGTTTTCTGCATGTGATGTGTAAGAGGGAAGGGGGTCGGTTTTGGTCCTGTCCCCGTTTGACTCCCATGTGCAGTGTTTTGTAGTTACAACTAATTGTGTAGGAGGGGCGGTTTTGGTCCTGTCCCCGTTTGACTTCCCCTGTGCAGTGTTTGCTTCTTCTGATGAATAGGGGGGGGGGGGTTTGGTCCTGTCCCCGTTTGACTCCCCTATTCAGTGTTTTCTGCATCTGATATGTAAGGGGGGGGCGGTTTTGGTCCTGTCCCCGTTTGACTCCCCTATGCAGTGTTTTCTGCATCTGATGTGTAAGAGGGCGGTTTTGGTCCTGTCTCCGTTTGACTCCCCTATGCAGTGTTTTCTGCATCTGATGTATAAGGGGGGCGGTTTTAGTCCTGTCCCCGTTTGACTCCCCTGTGCAGTGTTTTGTAGTTACAACTACATGTGTAAGAGGGGCGATTTTGGTCCTCTCCCCGTTTGACTCCCCCACGCAGTGTTTTATGCATCTGATGTGTAAGGGGCTGGGTGCGGTTTTGGTCCTGTCCCCGTTTGACTCCCCTATGCAATGTTTTCTGCATCTGATGTGTACGGGGGGCGGTTTTGGTCCTGTCCCCATTTCACTCCCCTATGCAGTGTTTTCTGCATCTGATGTGTAAGGGGGGCGGTTTTGGTCCTGTCCCCGTTTCACTCCCCTATGCAGTGAGTTCTGCATCTGATGTGTAAGGGGGCGGTTTTGGTCCGGTCTCCGTTTGACTCCCCTTTGCAGTGTTTTCTGCATCTGATGTGTAAGGGGGGGCGGTTTTGGTCCTGTCCCCGTTTGACTCCCCTATGCAGTGTTTTATGCATCTGATGTGTAAGGGGGGCGTTTTTGGTCCTGTCCCCGTTTAACTCCCTTGTGCAGAATTTGATGCACCTGATCGGTAGGGGTCGGTTTTGGTGCTGTCCCCGTTTGACTCCCCTACTTACTTTGATTAGCTGAGGGGGCGATGTTGGGCCTGTCCGTTTTTAACTCCCATATTAAGAACTAAGAATACATTGAAAAGACAAGAGAAGTTGGGGGGGCTGTTTTGGTCCTGTGATCCAGTTTTACTCCCGGGAGTCATTTTGGAACAGGCTGGGGGTCAATCTGGTCCAGGACCAGAATAACTCCCGGGAGTAAAACCAGGCCGTCCCAGATTTACTCCCGGGAGTTAATTTGGGCCAGGGACGCTTTCGGCACGTTACACTGGTCTAGCGAAGAAGAAGAGAGTATAGCAGATTGATAGAAAAGAGCAGGAATGAGAAAGAACAAAGGAGAAAGACAGCGACAGTGGGAATTTAAAGCACTAAATTTCCAGAAAGTGGGGATACTATTTATACTGAAACCCCCGGCACCCCAACGGCGGTCTTTCCCGGTCGCCTAGGATTGTGCTGAGTCGTCTGAGTGTCACACTGTGCGCCATAGGCAGCTAGTGGGCGCCTCGGGCGGTTTGAGTTGGATCCTGTATCGGACAGCGCCTTGAGCTGCTCTTGAAGTCAAACAGCGCTATACAAGAATTTAAAATAAATTGAAAAAAAGTAAAATAATAAAATACATTCGAACCCCGCAAAACGATCGCTGTTATGCATCATATTTACAAGACGGGAAGTTAGTTCATAGATAAAAAGTTTCGTTGTTTTGAAAGTCAGTCCGAGACGATTTTCGTCGGGGGCAGATGGTTTTACCTCACGGAGGGTTCTCGAGAGGATTAAGCAATTTCGTTACGTCCACGTAGGCTTACTACCCTATGCATACGCTTACCAGGTCAAACAACTTGCTCTAACAGACAAGCGAAATAAGCCATTAAAGAACGGTTCCTCAATTTAGTTGGTGACATGATGCTAAAGATTTCCCCCCTCCACTCCCCCCCTCCGCTAAACTCTCTCTCTCTCTCTCTCTCTCTCTCTCTCTCTCTCTCTCTCTCTCTCTCTCCCTCTCTCTCAGTCTGTTGCCAAGCAGCCAATTTATATTTGGGAACACGTGTTTCGCATGAAGATTGTTTTCTTCTGAAGAAATGGCCATTTGTAATCTAGGGCACAAATCCACACCAGCAAACCATTGGCAACAGGGCAGGGCAGAAAGACCTTTCATATTATTCTCTCATTCCCCGAAGGATAGCATGTGATATGGACAATGTGCAAGACACTGCCATTGACGCCAACTGGCAGCACAGAAGCGGAGACAAATCTACTCTATTAGTTTATGGTTCTCCAGAGGACGGCGTCCAATTACAATTATATCCAAGATGTTGTCACTTGACTCTAGGCCCAGTTCCTTAGGCGAGACCACGGCTACCCGTGTTCTGCACGCCTTTGTGTCTCCCCTAGTCTGTCTGTCTCTCTCCCTCTTTCTCTGTCTGTCTGTCTCTTTCTCTCTCTTTGTCTGTCTTTCTTTCTCCTCCCTTCCTTTCATCCTATAAAATTATGAGAAAAAAATTATTATACAGCTATTAATATTAATCTTATATTAATATTAATAGCTGTATAATAATTTTTTTTCTCATAATTTTACTGCATGTGCATAATTTATTGCACGTGCAACAACAACAACAACAACAACAACAATAATAATAATAATAATAATAATAATAATAATAAAAAAAATAATAATAATAATAATAATAATAATAATAATAATAATAATAATAATGATGATGATGATAATAATAATAATAATAATAATAATAATAATAATAATAATAATAATAATAATAATAATAATAATAATAATAATAATAATAATAATAATGTAGCAGAGCGCAGTATTTGACTCCCACCTCTCGGTCACGACCTTGAGAACACGGCCCAATCCGAGTTGTTATTTTTTTATTTATCCCTTGTAAGAAGGACATAAAATACTTGCCCAGCAAGGCGGTGAAGCGTGGTGCTAGTAAACAGTGTTGCCTGCTACTAGTGCCACGACACCCTCTGCAGGCCACTGCCATTAATGTAGTCCAGCTCACCACCAAAAGCAGAAGATGAATGGTCAGGCGGGGAGAACATATGTCGTGTCGCCTTGTCCTGCATAACTCAATGGCAACACCAAAGGATTCTGCATAGCAGGAGTCACCCAAGACTAGACTAACCAACACATGGAAGGTAGACAATCCCTATGTCGGCAGGCCTTTATGCAGGTCAGTGGCAGTGACTTGTAGATAGTGTCGTGGCACTAGTAGCAGGCAAACCGGAGGTAGGGCCGTGTTCTTGAAATCGTGGCCGAGAGGCCGGAGTAAAATACTCCGCTCGGCTATAATAATAATAATAATAATAATAATAATAATAATAATAATAATAATAATAATAATAATATTATTATTATTATTATTATTATTATTATTATTATTATTATTATTAGTTCAGGACCAAAGAGGGAATGTGGGAACATGGGAAAGGGGAGCGAGAAAGAAATGAGAGACAGACAGAGAGAGAGAGAGCGGGTGGGAGGAACTACAGAGAAAGAGACGGAGACAGAGACAGACAGAGAAACAAGGACAGACCGAGAGTACCAGAGAAATAGTGTTTTAAATTCACGAACGCACAACAAGAAATGGACAAACGGAGCACACAAAAAAACTAGCTGCAAAATCATCATCATCTCCAACAATAACAACCAAATCATCATCATCCTCAACAACAACCAAATCATCATCATCTCCAACAACAACAAAATCATCATCATCTCCAACAACAACAACAAAATTATCACCATCTCCAACAACAACAACAAAATCATCATCATCTAAAACAATAACAACCAAATCATCATCATCAACAACAACAAAATCTTCATCCTCAACAACAACAACAACAAAATCATCATCATCATCCTCAACAACAACAAAATCATCAGCAGCAGCAACAGCAACAACAACGTCAACAGTATTAATCAACCAAACCAATAACCCAAACAGCTACAACAACTACAACAACAATAACAAATATAACCAATAAGCACCCACCTTTACTGAACAGGACATTCAAAACACTGACTGGCGATTTGGTAGCCGAGCTAAGATTAATAATAAAAAGAGATCAACCAAACCAAGAACTCAAACAGCTACAACAATTACAACAACAATAACAAATATAACCAATAAGCACCCACCTTTACTGAACAGGACATTCAAAACACTGACTGGCGATTTGGTAGCCGAGCTAATATTAAAGAGATCACACATGCGTCATAAATCCTTATCAACTTCACAGTGAATGTTGCCTCACCACCGAAAAAACGACGAATTTTTTTAGTTTTAAACAATTATAACCTCTTTGAAAACAACACTTTTTTTTAAATCGAGAAAATTCCTTTTTTTTTTAATGTGACTATTTATGGCATTAAGGTTGATTCCAAAAATAACACCGCACCGAAAGTGTACAAGTAAAAATTATAGCCACAGTTGTACAGTTAGAAAACACCAAAGAGAAGCCTTCATCTCAAAGCAGATGCGCCAGTATCTCCCTGAATAGCGCCCCTCAGCTTATTAACTGTAAGTATGCAGACAGCGTTTCACTCTGCTCACATTGCAATGCGAGCGACTCGTAGAGCGACTTTCAGCGGTCAACTCTAGCCTAGTCTGGTAGTTTAACTACGCCTGTCACGTTTGTTGGTTCGCTGAAAGACGTTCAAGCCAAACTCTAGTCGATTACATCCGGGAAAATGGCGGCCCCCAGATTGCTTGTACTAGAATTTCTGCTTTCGATTAGGTTTAAAGGTTCTGAACGCTAGGTTTAGTTGAAATCTTTCATTCAGACTGATAACAGAAAAATGGAGTACGCTGGATAAATGATTATCTATGCTTCCTTAACGACTTTGGAGTTACGAGATAGCATAGTATAGGATAGAAACAGTTTGATCCACATAGGTTTTCTTTTAATTTTTGCCTTGTTTATGCTAAAAAAAATATATCTGTAAATCTCCTATAAAGAAAAACAGTGGGCAACGCGCCTGAACTTTAAGATTGACTGTCGGCCATTTTGAACGCTTCAAACCCGGATCAAACCGGCTACGGGATGAAGATCTGTCTAGAGAATTCCGAGTGACGTCATCGGGTTGGTCTAGATCAACTTTCAGCGGGGTTAAAATAAACTCTAGAGTCTAGGGTCGCCTCTGAAAGTCGCCCAAAGCTTAGCTGAACATACACACGTCTTTGACCCACGTTCGTAGCTCGGTGGTAGCCTACTAGAGAGTTCACCTGGCACCCCAATGGCCCAGTTTCGAATCCTGGGATGCGCGAGTTAACAGTCGCCATTTTTCACTGAACCCTCTTTTGCAGCATGATTGCTTTGGTGGTTCAGTGTTGGTTTTGAACCCCTCCCATCCCCTTCCTCTTCTTCCTTGGGTTGGTTATCTCCACCTTCTATATGGCCGTTGGTGAGGTTGAGGGCAGTGGGGGGGGGGAGTATTAGACGTTAAACGTCAATGCTCATTCTCCAGCGTCCACTTCACTGATGAAGTGGTTGGTCGCCGTAGACTCTCGTGAAAAAGCGAAGGTACCCCTCATTTCCACCATTTAGAAGCACTACCAAAGAACGCCCTCGAGTAGAGAGTTGTTGGTCAGGAAGTACATTTGCTAGTTCCATGACCTGTATTGCCAAATTCAGCTTGATTCCATGACAGCCACACACAAACACAGACAGACCGACAGACCTGGTCGGATTTCCCAAGGTAATTATACAGTCTACACACTACCATCAACCACGCTACCAATCCAAATACTCTGCGACCTTTCATCAGAGCCTTCTTTCGGATAAAAGTATAAATCAAGGTATAGTATAATGATGCACTCCTGTATTCCATCACCGCACGAATTTTTAAAGATCCTGACGCCCATGTCCTAAACGGATGAGAGTGCCAGATACAACAAACACAAAAAACCCACCGCAATCAAAACCGAGGTCTGGTAAATAATTATGCACTCCTTTATTCCATCACCGCAGGGATTTTTAAAGATCCTGACGCCGGTGTCCTTAACGGGTCAGAGTGAGTGATAAATACAAATCACATCCCCGCACACACCTCCACATCCCACCTTTTTATTCCGATCCCATTCTCTCGGCCGTTCAACATCGCTCAGAGGTCTGTTACGTTAGACGGTGCGCAGCAAGTTGGCATCGGTTTAAATCTCGTTTTCATAGAGCGCCTTGAGCAGCTCTTTGGAGGGCTAATACATAGGGGTATCCTGGTAGCTCAGTGGATAGGGTGCTGGCTTCCTATGCTGAGGGTCACGAGTTTGAACCCCGATCTGGACGAACTTACTTACGTGACTTAAGTTTGAGACAGCGACGGTTTTCTCTGGTTTCTTTCCTCCCTTCAGTATAAGTATTGGATGCAGTCAATCTTACATTTTTAAAAGCTGTTTTTTTTTAATTTGATGTCTATTCCGTCTTTTGTAATAGCGAACTCTTCAGATCGCCGCTCTTTGAGTTCGACTGAAGAAAAAGCGCGTGGTAGCATCCTGCTTTCGTGATCTACAAGGGCATTTGACATGATGCGTTCTAGGAAGATGTTGAAGAGTGTTAGAGAGAGTAGGCAACATAGGGGGTAGAGCAATCTCCAGCCTCCGTTTTGCGGATGACATTGATGGATTGGATGGAGAGGAACAAGAACTTGAACAGATGTTACAGAGGCTTGACACCACCTCCAGAGGATATGGAATGGAAATACGTGCAGAGAAGACCAAAATGATGACCAACAACACCAATGGCAAGGCCAATCCCTCAACAAAGTCCATAGTTTCAACTATTTAAGAGCCATTGTATCAGATAATGGGTCCCGGCAGGAAGTCCTCTCCAGGGTCGCACAAACAACTGCGACCCTGACAAGGTTGAAACCCATTTGGAAACCCAGGACCATCAGTCTACATTCCAAGGTAAGGCTGCTGCGCTCCCTTGTCATCCCCATCTTCTTATATGCGTGCGGAACATGAACATTTATAGCAGATCTACAATGAAGAATACAAAGCATGGAGGTGAGGTGCTACAGAAGACTTCTGGGCATTTCATATAACCAGCATATCACCAACAACGAAGTCCGACAGACCATCACACAAGGCATTGGACAACACGATGACATGCGCACAGTGGTGAAGAAACGGAAACTCCGATAGTATGGCCACGTCACCAGAGCATCAGGCCTTGCAAAGACCATCTTGTAAGGCACGGTGCATGGAGGCAGAAGAAGAGGGAGACCGAAAAACGAGGTGGGAGAACAACACTCGAGAATGGACTGGCTTGACACTGAGCGAAGTCATGAGGGTTGCTAAGGACAGAAAATGATGGAGTACACTGGTTAAACGATCATATGTGATGCCCCAACGGCCTTCGAGTTACGGGATAAGATAGGATAAAATAGATAGCATCCTGATCCAGATATAAGCGCTTGGTCTGTGTTACCTGGATGGTAGCGTGAAAACGATTTCAGACGCAATCGAAATACGAAAGAAAAAAATCAGGGACTATGTAGATGAGCTCTACAGCAAAGAATACTCTTAAAATTTACATCTGAAATCTTTCACGGTAAACAAGGTTTGTAATGGCGGTGTCTTTTTTTTCTTGAACTTGCTAACGCCAATCTTGTGCTAGGCATCAACCTTACTTAAGGGGCGGCGTTACTCTAACATTTGCATTGTTATTGCATTCAACTAGGATAAAGCGGGCTTTCGTTGCTCAAGCCAAGCGCTAACGTTTGAATTATCCAGGTCTGTTCTGACAGAGAGCGAGCTCCCCTTGTTTAACGGTGCACCAATACCATCTCCGTGTGACGTTGGACTCTTTTTCTTTTTTTTTCTGAAGGAACCGCGCGGCTTCAAGAGTGCGTTTTTGGTGTGTGGGGTCTATGTAGGGTAGGGTCTATGTAGGATAGGGTCTATGCAGGGTAGGGTCTATGCATGGTAGGGTTTATGTAGGATAGGGTCTATGTAGGATGAGGTCTATGTAGGAAAGGGTCTAGGGTCTATGTTGGATAGGGTCTATGTAGGATAGGGTAGGGTCTAAGTAGGGTCTATGTATGGTAGGGTCTATGTAAGGGTTCTATGTAGGGTAGAGTCTATGTATGGTAGGGTATATGTAGGATAGGGTCTATGTAAGGGTTCTATGTAGGGTAGAGTCTATGTGGGTTAGGGTCTATGTAGGATAGGGTCTATATAGGATAGGGTCTATGTAGGACAGAGTATGTAGGATATGGTCTATATAGGATAGGGTCTATGTAGAATAGGGTCTATTGCTACAAGCCAAAACGAAAATCTTACCGATCAACTTTGCTATGGGTTGTGCCTCTTACCGGCTTGGTAGATGCTATTTTTAGCTCAAGAGTACTGGCTAGAGGTTGATATGAATAGGCACCAAAAAACCCTACGGAATTTATTGATTTAAAAAAAAAACTCTGCTTATTTATTTTTTGTGGTGAGCTTTTTTTTTAAAAATGGGGCCACACTCATTGTGAATGTTGAAAGGCTCTGTGGAAGGGGAGTGGTCAAAGTTGGTCCATTTAACGCCAAAACGGCGTAGAGATGGCTGGCTATATTTGAAGTTTTATTGTATTAAACGATACACACATGCAAATGCATGTAGATCTTGCGGAATAGCCGAACAGTGGGCGATTTAAATGGGTCATGTGTTACCACTTTGGGGTTACGGAATAGGATAGGATAAGATAGGATAAGATAGGATAGGATAAGATAGGATAGGATAAGATTAGTTTCCAGTCACTGTCTTGTCTCACCGATTTTAGAAAGAGGGTGACGTCACGTCCGTTTAATTCAACCAGTCTTATATAGCGCTTTTCCATCTCAAGAACTGCTCAGGGTGCAGGGATCTAACTCAAACCGTCCCCTCAGGCCACTTGCTAGCCTTAGCCTGGCGCCACAAACCACTGAGAACAATCCTGTGCTTGCTGTGGCTATTTGTCGGTGTAGCTGGTACTCACCTGTCTAGGACATGAGGGTCAGGATCTTTAAAAAGCTCGCGCGATGGAATGCGTGCTTGCGCAGACTAGAGGTACTCTCTCATCCGAAATATAGGAGACATACACAGATACAGTTCTACATTATATTTTGTGACTACATTACATTACATTACATTACATTATTATTGCTTTAGGTCCGGCGGACTCTTCCGAGACAAATCAGGACCGGACAACCCCCAATCCGCATAAAAGATCTGCTGAAACAACCCTAGTGGTAAAACCAAAAGCTCTCCACCAGCCAGTCACTTTACAATAAAGACATCCCACGCAGGGGACGGCTGAGGCTTCACCCAAACTTATCGAACCCCCGTTTACAAAAACAAAATAGAATACAAACATCATTATAAATTATCAACATAAAAAATACATATAAAATACCTACATTGCTAAATAATAACATCATAGGAAGCCCTAGTGACCACCTGGCAGAAAGCGTCCAATATTCCCAATCTGATCCAACAGACCTCATACACAAACAATGAGTCTTGTCCCGGAAGAGTTTTCAAGAAAAAAGGTAGGAGACTGGTCTAGCGAAGAAGGCGATAGCATAGCAGATTGATAGAACAGAGCAGGAACGAGAAAGAGCAAATGAGAAAGACAGCGACAGTGGGAATTTAAAGCACTACATTTCCAGAAAGTGGGGATACTACTTATACTGAAACCCCCGGCACCCCAACGGGGGTATATTTTGTCACACTCAATTTGTGACTAGGGTAAACTTTATCTCGCAATATCTCACAATAGTGGGCGATTTCAATTAGTTTTAGATGTGTTTGTCTTTACTCTACTGGTTTAGAAAATGGGTTGTGTGACGTTGTTGCAAGGCCCGCAACTCTGATGCATATCTATTGATTTCTGGGGACAATTGGGTTTGTGAGTGTGTGATGGATGGATTTAGGACAGTTGGCAGTGAAGACAGAGGCGCGTTGCACTATAAGCAAGATAAAGTAAGATGTGCGCGCGCATCTCGATCTTCGGAAAACGCAATCTCGCCTCGTCAGTGCAACGACCAACGACGGGAAACAAGAACCAAGATGGAGAACACCGACAGAGCTGAACGACGGAAAAGAATTAAAACAGCACTTGTTTTAGAACTGTGTGATGACAGTGATATAAACGCAGCCATTAATGCAATTGGCAACAGTGCTGTTTTAGCCAGGACAGCACTCCACATCGATGAGCGCATGGAAAGATATAACACCGACGCTCACATCGAGAACTTCGTGGAAATTACAGTGCCTCGCTACTCAGATTGGCAGTTCAAAGGACACTTTCGCATGTTGCCCGGTGTTTTTGAGGTAACAGAATGTTTCTCTAGATGATCCTTATCTAATGGAGTTGATAATTTAGGGTTGTCATATCCTGACAATGGCTCTTCTTTGAGGCTATGTTAACCTTTCAGAATAAACTGTTGACTTGTATGAGGGCCTACTAGTGCCAAAACCATGTTCACGAGATAATTAAAATTAACACGTGTTCTGTGTAATTTACGGAGATAACGGTAATTAATAATTATCAGTATTTGTCACGCCTTCCTAGCGCCAAATCCTGATAATTACAATTATCATGAGATAATTACATAGGAAAATTACAAAGGATACTTCCAATTATCTCTTTTTTTTTTTGCTGGACCTAAAGCAATAATCATGTAGGCCTAATGTAATATAATTGAACAATTACAAATATCTTTGCTTGATCAAATTATAATTTTTATTTGATTATTACATTTTTTATGTGTTAATTTTAATTATGTCGTTGATATTTGTAATTATCAGGTTTTGACGCTAGCAGTAGCAGGCCGTCATAATGTGAATTACACAGAACAACTGTTAATTACTATTATCACTGTTACCTGTAAATGCACGTTTTGGCGCTAGTAAGCCGCCTTAGTCAGAATTAAGCACGGTCACATAAAAATTGTAATTATGAAGTACAATTGTAATTATTATGTGATAATTACAAGTTTTGGTTTTGACCATTTCCAGTTGTTAAAATTTTTACAAAAATAAAAAAATGACCTGAATGCTTTCCATAGTTATCCATCATATTCATAGTTGAGAGTACTAGAACAACAGACATATTTTCTTTGTTTAAATGTATGATTTTGTGTTTTTCAATAGCTGTTCTGTGAATGGGTGGCTCCTCGACTACCAGCCGAAAAAGAAATGACTGCAGTCAAGCGAGTTTTGGCGACTCTGTGGCTGGTTGCCAACAAGGAATCGTACAGAAGTGTGGCAGACCGCTTCGGAATCAACAAAGGAACATTGCACAGGATTGTAATGGGTGTCTGCGAGGCCATTGTTGCATTACGAGGTTAGATATTGCATAAATCACTTGAATAGTACTGTTTGTGTTTGTTACTGTTGGATAGATTATATTTATAAACTCTGTGCTGCTATTAGTATTACTCATAAATGTTCAGACAACTCAGGAATGCATCATCGTGTGTTGAGACTGGAATTTAGACATATAATTATAAGCATATCAGTGAAGGTACAGTTGAAGCTGGATGTAGGTGTAAGAAAGTCACACAGTACCACAAGTTGGTTTCTTATAGCCCTCATTTTCATGTTAAATATTGCAAGATCCACTAGGAGCATGTAAGTCATATGAGCTTTGCCCTGGCCTTCTAGATTTAATTTCAAGATAATTGCATATAAATATGTTTTGTTTCATGGTAATAATAATATTAATTATTGAGAGAGCTGTGTAATTATACTTCTGTTTTTTTCTGTTACGAAGGTGATTTTATTAAATGGCCACGCACACGCACTGAACTTGAGCAGCCGAGTGAGGATTTTCAAGCAAGAGCTGGATTTCCAGGTGTTGTTGGTGCTGTTGATGGCACATACATCAAAATCCCCGGAAAAACCCTTGAACTACGGGATCCCTGGATTTGCAGGAAAGGGTTCCCTGCAATGCAGCTCCAGGTGAGAATATGTATGGGCCAAGCCCCCGAGATAAAATGTTTATGTTGTATGCATACTTGTTCTAGGATAAGCAGTGAACTTTCTGTCTTTATATCCCATGTACATCATAGAATGTGTGTGTGTAGGCGTACGAGCTGTTTTCTTTTACTTTGTACTGTTTTGCTATTGTACATAGCTATCTTTCAATCAGACTTGCTTATATTGAAGTTAAAAAGAAAAGAAACAAGTACGTTTCAACTGTTTGGTGGATTGCTGGAATTAAGAAGTGCTTTATTAATCTTGATGTTGATGCATGTGTGTGGTAAACCCAAAATAAAAGTAATGGTTGATAAAAACTGGAGATAGGCCTGATAATGTACTATGTAAACAAAATATATATGTTCAATGCCCTATTTTGTTTGTTGTACGTTATTTGAGTGAGAGCTTACCCTTAATTTACATTAATTTGTTTTCCTTTGCAGGTGGTTTGTGCCTCAGACCTGCGCTTTTTGGACGTTCAAGCAGGCCATTGTGGATCAGTGCATGACGCCAGAGTGTTCAGAACCTCTGAACTCTCCGAATACCTGGAGTCTCCACATGGACGCCTTCCTCCAGATTACCATCTCCTGGGGGATTCAGCTTATCCGCTGAAGGATTACCTACTTGTTCCCTTTCGGGATAATGGGCGCTTAACTAGACTAGAGACTCGTTTCAACACAGCACACTCTCGTACGCGGGTTGATGTTGAGAGAGCAATCGGCCTTTTGAAGGGCAAATTTCGTCGTTTGAAAGATTTAGACATGACAAACACGCTCGCCATACCAAAGGTGATCTTTGCTTGCTGTGTGATGCACAACTTCATAATTGACAAAAGTGGGATTGATGACGAAGACATTGACCTTGATTCGGAGGATGAAAGTGGAGATGAGCTTGAAGATGGAGGAGAGAGAGTGTCTGGTGAAGCTAAGAGACTGCAGATTGCACAGGGACTAGAGTGATCTCTTTTTCTCTACCATCCCCTATTTCTCTCCCTTCCTACCTCCAGCACACTCTTTCGCTGCCCCATTCTCACTTAATCTCACACTACTATTTTTCTTCTCGCTTCTTCTCTTCCTCTTAATGTTATTCCATTGAGAGAGAGAGTATATGTGAGGTGCGTTTCAGTTTAGAGCATGGCGTAATTGTTGGAGAGAAAGAAGGAAGAATATGAATTACAAAAAACACAGATGTGTGTATGTTTATGTGTACGTTTGAATGTGAGTGCAAGTGAACTCATTAAGTGGTGATGCTTTTTGAAATTTGATGCTGATGCATGAAAGTGGTACACGATTTTTCTGCATATAAAGTTAAACATTATTGTGTAATGAAGCTAGGCATATGATTGAATGATTTGCGCTATTTTGTAACTCATGAGATAAATTTTTTGTGTCTTTTGGGACGATGCCAAGTTAACGAGTAGAGGAGATAGCAAAAACGAGTGAGAACAGAAAGACAACACACCACTGCTTTCTATGATTTTTATGCCAACTTTCCAATGCTGAACGTGCATGTGCTGGATTATAATGTTGAACAAAATATTATTCGCCTTGGCGAGTATACACAACAAGGAAGTAGTATGTATTGCACTATATAATTGTGTCCTCTGCAGAAACTAGCTGTGTTTAACTTTGCTTTTCTGAAAGGTTGTGGGCTGTTATTGTAATAAAATGAATGGCACAGAGAGTGCTTAGATGCGAGTGTTTGCATAAAAAGAGGCACTCGCAAGACAAGATAAAAACCAGCACCAATGTTCTTCTTGGAAGCGTTGTGATATTATTGATTACTGTGCTGTATAATAATGGCCAAGGACGCTTGCGTTCTTTGCAGGACCTGTACTTGTTTTACACTACTGTTCAGTGATTATGATTCTAAAATCTGTGTATGTGTGAGCCTGTATAGGTGGTGTGTATATGCGCATTTTCAAATCTCGTACAATTCTATCATAAACAATAATATTGGTCTGTGTGTGCTCAAAGATAAGCGGGTACTGTTTATTTGTGTTTATGCATGAAATTATGTACCATTTTATTAAAAGAATGCTTTTTGCACTTGATTGTGTTTAATCTGCCTGCTGGTGTAATTGTATGTTTGGGTCAAGTGATCTGCCTAGTCTGTTGCACTATTTGTAAATTGAAAGATACATTCAGATACGGGTTATATGCATGACCTGAATGATTTAATAGACAATATTGAATTGGAATGGTATTTCTTTTACACCATAATATAATTTTTCGTGCCATATAGCCAAGTTTGGAACATGTGTAAACCAATGTGGTCAATTGCAACGGTGACCAAACGTTTTCAGATTTGCGCATTTACGAACGAGTAGTATTGATATAACGTTATATCATGTATTCTCAGTGATTTAAACTTAGTAAAACCTGAGCATCCTTTCCGGTATTTGTAGTATTAAACATTTCAGATAAGCAAAATGTGAAAACTATTTTTAACACTGAATATTCGCCAATTATTATACAAATATGACCAAAGGCATGTCTTGAGGCAAAATTAATTTGTATGCCTGCTTTAAAATGCAAAACATAATGACAGCACAAGAAACAACCACGTAATTTCATTTAAATTTTAACACGCGCATTTATCTAAGCACATTTGTACGCATTCTATTCATAGGCCAAATCTAGGCAAACCTCATCTTCTCTAGGCGCATTACTAACATAACACTACTATCCGTTCACACATCCTTTGCACACTAAATTAACTTTGATACTTTATTTGTGTTTGTATGTTGGTTTGTTTTTTATTGAAACTCTCGCAAAAACATTGGTTATGCAGATCAAAATCCTATAATTCAGTATATGCATCTACTCACCAATAGACGTAGAATACAGCAACAATGGTTTTACAGTTACATGTGTTAATATGCAAATAAAAATGAGTCTGGACAGATAATTTAGAGAGATAGGGGGAGAGGGGTACTATTTACTCAAGGTGTAAGTCTATGCAGGAAAATCCCACAACCTCACAAGGGACATTACCATTCAAATCAGTGCTAAATACTAAACACTCGAAAAAGTCAAACTAATGTAAAAAGCACAACTTGCTTTGTATTGTTAACTTGATATAGTTTTAAAAAGCACAAAACCAAACTTGAAGCCTGTTCTAGGCGTGACTAACAAAACAACATATTTACAATTTATCTACGAGAGTTTTCATGAGCTCGTTTCTCTCTTGGGCGGCCTTCACCAATGCAGACATCATTTCATAGTTTTTTTTTTTCATAGGCCTTGAACCAGACCGGCGGTTCGTTCCGCCTGTCCCTCCTTTTGATCTTTTTTGGTTCTGCTGCTGCTGCACTGCTGGATGAAGAAGATGCTTCAGAGGAAGCGCTGGGAGGAAGCGCTGGCATATTTTCCGGTGTGGACTCACGTGCAGGTCCTGGTGTGGAAACTGTAATAGATATAAAGAAAGTGAGGACAACTGTCACATTGGTAAAACTATCGAGTTTGTAAACATTCGCCATCTTTAATGATATAATTATCATCTTTTAAGAGAGGGCTCACGCGAGGATTTTTCACTTGTCCTCTAATAATTTAACCATGCAAGTTATCGCTGATGGCTTGAGAAAAACTGCCCGATAATAAAATTCTTATGAAGCAAAACAAACGTTCTCTATTTATTGAAACAGTTACCTGCAACTGATCATAGCAAAATCATGATGTTATCACGACCCCTCATTCAGCGCTTACTAACATGCCCTGTGCCATACTCGTGAAAATGACTCATCTTACATTAGATTGGTTTATCAATGCTGCAGATTTGTTTTTTGGTGTCAATACATTACTCACTAGTAAAAGGATCCTATATCGTATCTTTGTGAAACCTGGAAGACTTATCCTAATTTGTTTCTAGGCTAAACATTATCTTCCATTACAACCAAACCATAGAAACGATGTCATACAGACATCCGTATTTGTACGAGTTTAGTATTGAATAGCCAAAGAATAGCAAATAATCTAGCTATTTTAAATACCTTTTGTGCCGCCCAATGACGATATTGTCAGTGGCGGTGTGATTGATGGGTCATTTGCTGTAAGGTCCATCATCAGATCATAGTATACCCAAGATGACCTGCCTCTCCCAGTCTTCGCGTTGCTATCTTGTATGGTTTTAAGCCTGCAACAAAAACAAAAGCAGTTTCATTGATTATTTTATGGTTCAATGTTGTGCTAGTAACCCACAAAGCCCCATGTTGCTTTCATACTAAAATACCACATTGCTTACAAAATACTGTTTCAAAAAAAGAAGCCTTTCCATGTACAAAACATTTACCACATTGCTTACAAAATGCTTTAAAAAACTGTCCATGTAAGTAACAAGGTTAGCAGATTGCATCTATAATTTGGATATGTTCACAAAACAGCTGATGCTGATGGAGTTTATATGCATATGTGAGCTCTCTCCACTTCATCACATTTTGTTGCAAGTATGAAAACAATGGAGTCTAAAGATAAGCAATTACTGTCATACTTCAAGTAAACATTACATAAGATATAAACACGTACTACTCAGGGAATACATCCTGTATACTCAAATGGTTCATTTACCAGTTGATACCACATGCTATGCTATGTATACTATATAGCACTCTCGCACCACAACCCATTTAGAAAATCTTTGTGGAGATAGCTTTAAGCATAGTTAGGAGTCTAAAGCTGTATTGGAAACAACAATGTATTAGCTATGAAGATGAAATTACCTGCTTTTCATGTTGTCAAATTTTTTCTTTGCCCGTGCACCTGTGATGGCGCACCCCTTGGCTTGCATTGCCTCAGAAATTTTCTCCCAAACCTGGGCCATTGTCCATGTTGATTTTTTTAGTAGATGTCTGTTAGCTCTAAAAGCCTCACACAAGAGGAGGACATCTGCGTGGCTCCACCTCCCAGCATCCTTTCCATCCTCACTTACGAGGCTTGTGTTCACATCCTCGTCAGGGGAAGGTGGTGGTGTCTGGCTGGGCGTGCCTTCAAACAATCAAGCAATTATCCATTTTGTAATTTGTTTTCAGCTTTAGTTAAAGTTCGTTAATATAGCGGGATCTCCAATGAGGTCACCACTTCATTCACAGTGCCTAGTGCGGGCAAAAGTAGAGCTGAGATAGCTAACAAAGCTAACAAAGCCCCAACCTTTTCATTATGGTTTTTCTCCCAATATGGTAAACAGCTTTATTGTAAAATAATGCACAATCAATTGAAATAAAGGACAGCTGCAAGCGTGTTAAGCAAGGTTATGCAATGTTAAATTATTCCATGTGATGTGTACGTTTTCTTTAATGTGATATATTATAAATTATGCAATATAATCCACTTTTTTTTAAAACAAAATAAGTGATAGTAATATTTCTCCCACAGTCTGTGTGTATACAAGTGTATGCATTGTTTTATTTTAATAAATTAACATTACAACGGCTCATTGAATTACACAACTAAGGCAAACTTTTGACCAACCTGAATTCACAACATTCTGGTGGTACAGCTGTTTGATTGGAAGATTCAGTTCCGGGAAGCATCCTCCTTCCACAACCCGGGAGAGATGAGGGGATGTTAGTAAAATTCCTTCCGTGCTGGCAAGGGCACCTGCGTAGCCCTGGAGAGTCCAATTGGCATGGGTCCCTATGCAAATAATATAAAAACAAAAAAACTTGAAATCGTTAGTCCGAGTAAATCAGAAATTTGTTTTGGTCTTATTCATCCAATTAATCTATTAAATGTAGCTGAGGTGTCTTTCTGTTGATACACTGTGAGATTTAGCAGTTATAACCACAATCGATAAAGATAGATGAAAAACCAAAAACTGCATCCATTATATTAAGTTTACCCTTTCACTGTTGTTGGACTTAATGCGGCAACATGAATTTTGTGGATCAAAATACTTTTGTAATACACTAGTAAATCAGAGCCCATTATCATGTGTTTTTACCCCTCAGAAAAAAGGGGGTCAATTAATCAATTCAGATTTAAGCGCTAAACCCATGTTCTATAGCATAGGCCTACATGACATCTATTAGAAGTAGTAGTAGTAGTAGTAGGACTAGAATAGGCCGTGAAGCCTTTATACGTCCCATCGTAGTTATCATTTGATATCGATTACAGGTCAGGTTTTTAAGCATGTAATAAATTTACCTAAATTATTCATCAAAGCTTCTAAATAATACTTCAAATTTTGGTAGTTTATCTATTTGATTTTTGAATGAATTAGTACTATTAAGGTATTTTAGATTAGTAGGAAGATTGTTCCAAAGATTGGCAACTCTGTTACTAAAAACATTTTTCCGAAGGTTAGTTCTTGCATACATTACTGGATAAAAATTTTGCCCTCACTAAGTCGTGTTATTTTACAATCAGGTGATGCAAAGAAATAGTTCCATGAGAGGTCATTTATATATGGTTAAATATTTTATAAGTTTCAATTAAATCTCCTCTTAAACGTCTTCCCTTGAGAGAATGTAAGTTTAAATATAGTAACCTTTCACAGTATGATAACACTTTACATTCAGTTAGAATCTTTGTAGCTCTTCGCTGCACCTTTTCTATAGCTACTGACTGCCTCTTCAATAGTGGTGACCAAATAATATTCCCATACTCTAAATGAGGTCTCACTAAGGTCTTATATAGTTGTATAAACATATCTTTATCAATGAATACAAATGTCCTTTTTATTAACCCAATCATTCTATTAGCTTTATTAATACAATTTTCTATGTGAGAATCAAACGACAATGATGTATCAAATATAACCCCTAAATCTTTCTCCTCTGTACTAGTTTTAATTATCATGCTTTCTGCTCCTATTTTCATCAATTCATGTAATAGTTATTTTGTTTATTATTTTTTCCAATGTGCATTACTTTACATTTTTCTACGTTAAAATAAAGATTCCATTTTTCAGTCCAGAGTTGTAACTTATTAATATCGTTCTGTATAATATCACTGTCATCTGCCCCCCCCCCCCCCCCCCTAGATTTTTGTGTCATCCGCAAATATTTTACATAACGATTGAATACCTTCTGGCAAATCATTAATAAAAATGAGATTAGATATTGCCGTATTGACGGCAGCCTCCTCAGCTATCAAAGACATAGGCCTAACCACAAAAAAAATATGAAAAAGAACATCCCATTTTTCCATTTATACATTATAATTATTACCGATTTACTATGATGCTTTTTTTTGTTTTTCAATATCCATAACTATAACCTAGCAATCACTACCTAACTTATTCATCCATTACGCTGGCATACGTCAGCCTATACGCAAAGTCGCACCTGTTCGAATTATAATTTACAACAACGGCCTTACAACAAACACCTATCGAACGACAGGCTTCGTTGATTTCCACGGCAGTATTTTGCGTAGTTAGTGGTAAGTGCACTTAACTAGACATGAAATTTTACAACTAAAAACATTCAGCTTTACACATCAACTCTTACCTGAGCGTAAGTTGTCCCAGGTTCCCCTTGGTACCTTTACGTTGAAGAATGATTGATCCGTAAATTCGAAACCTAGCATCTGCTCCTCCATCTTTTCTTGTTCTGAAGTGAGCGCCAAAGCAGTCTCGCTTTGTCTTGCTCCTGCCTCGGTTTTCTCGTTTACGAGAGGGACGTTGCGATAAACGAGATTTCTTAGTTTCTTGATTATCTTGGAAATCTTAGCGAGATCTCGTCGAATGCAACGCACCTCAGGCCTCTTTAAATTCTAGAGGCGGCAAGGCAGGGGTGAGAGAAAGAGGAGAGGAATGAAGGGTAGGGGTTGGTTAGGGGACGGCAAGGTGTTACGTTGAAACGCGAACGACGGTGCGTGTGAAACGCCCGCGATAGATCTGATCGTTTTATTTTGCAAAGCATTCAATAACAGAGTGTATTTACCTTTGATTTGATTTTGCGTTGTTGTTAGGAGAAGCTTTGTATAACGTTGATAATTTTCGTTAGTCGATATTATTGAAGAATTCTCTAGATTTGCTTGTTTACTGTCGATCGAAGCTTCGCGAAAGGTGTAGTATTTGAGAACATTCTTGGACCGAAAAGAAAGATGTATAGCATAATACAGTGATGACGAAGTTTGGTTTGATTGGTTGTAACGCGTCCCTCGGGAACGTTCTGACGTTATCTGGAGTCGAGAAAAACTATATAATTGATGCACTATGTTGTGTTAAAAAAAAGAGTTGTAGAGAAAAAGTGAAAAGTGATTGAGCGATTGTATGCAGTTGTTGATGTACGCTGAATAAATTTGGAAAACTTCATACGAAGACTTATGCCTTGTTGCTGAGTGAACGGTTTGCGTGGATAAACGAATCCGAGTTACACTTATCAGGATTTCAGCATTGGGGCTGAATCAACTACTGATAGAAAAACACCAAATGAGTGTAACACAAAGGAAGGCAGATGTTGATGCAATCACAAGAGAACAGTAACAGCACCTCACGGAAGCACTCAAAGTAGACTTCCCACAGTTAGGACTGTCGTGAGATGACTAGTTTTACTCTGCTTATTTTAATATTTAGCTTGGTTAGTCTATGTAATATTAGAATTTCCTTGTTAGCCAGCAGCAGACGATGGAAGTAATCAAGAGTAGCAATAGCATTCTGCCGATTACACACAGTGGTAGCTGACGGTAAGCTCAGGCAATGACATCATCGTAATTACGTTAGGTAAGTCAGTTATCCGCCAATGAGAACACAGCTTAGAATAGGAAACCAGGTCTGACTACTTTGAATGTAGACAAGGCTCGAAATTAGCGGGGGCCCGGGTCCAAAAACCCGCAAAGTTGATTTCGGGCTCGGAAAGTTGAAAAACGGAGGGCCCGCTTGGCCCGCAAAATAATTTGTCTGCTACAGCTAGCTCTACTCGGCAGTTTCGTATTTAGGCCAAGGGAAGCAACGCACACCGGTGCCCTAAATTTGGACAGAAAGAAAGAACCAGAAAAGTAGCGAAACCCCTTTAATTTTGCACTCAAAAGTTTAATATACACTTCAATATCTTTTTAATATAATAAACAAAAGGCTATGGCACAACATAAGCGCAAAATGTCCATCTTTGCAAGCACGAAAGTATGGCTACATATCGTTGCCATACAGTTGCTAAAACAATCGGCGATGGCGTATTTTCCCATTTTTGGGAAGCAAAAGACGCCAGAAGGAAACGTTGACGAAAGGAAATAACAAGAAAAAGAGAGAAAAAAAGAAGTATGAAGAGGAAAAAAGATCAAGGAACTACAATGAAGGGTGGAAAAAAAGATTTCCATAGCATGGCCTTGAAGTGAACGAGGAAGAGTACTGTTAAGTTTAGTTCCCTTTCATGGTTTTGTTTTGAACTTGTGTGCATTGAGGTCAGATTTTTTGTTAGGTTACTCATATTAAAAATTTAATGATGTGTATTGTGCAATACTCAGTCACAAAACTGAAAAGTATTATACAAGAGACTCACTTGATTTTTTTCTATTTTGTTTAATGGCCATTTCAGGCTCACTAGTCACTGGAATATGTGTGTCACTGAATGTGTGTGTGTGTGTGTTTTCCCCTTTTCTGTTGGTAATGTTTGACAGTGAAAGAAAAGGCAAATAAAAATGACATCACTCAGCAAAATTGGAAATTCAATTGTTTTTATTTTAGATTATCAGACAAATTGTACTTTCTACTTATTATATTGTCAATAATTCTTTTGTTTTTTGTTTGCATTATTTTTCAAGTTGGGCCCCGAAAGTTGCTTGTGGACCCTCAAATTTTTCAATCAAGGGGCTCGGTGGCCCTCAAAGAAAAAAGTTAATTTCTAGCCCTGGTAGAGAAGAACCGGGAGTCGTGTTCAAACCGAGGAAGAGTAAAGAGCTACATAGCTACACAGGAGCAGTAGTTCTCTCCAGAAAAGACTAGGACGCAGTACTTGTGTAAATCCGAATTCACTCAAGTAGCCACTGGCCTGATATTGTCACGAAGGTAAATGAACATATTTCTGTTTCATCGTGATGTATTATATTATTGTTGAATTATGTTTGTGAAATTTGATATGCATAGAATTGAATTGTTCGCCCGACTTTGCCTGACACGTGGAGTAGCCGACCACGAGGCAAAAGACGACCGGCATACGCCATCTTGAATTATGTACGGAACCACTGTTGTTTAACTTATATGTATGCTGTATGCTTACAGACCAGTGACTGTACAAATGAATGTGTATAATATTATTATTAATTCTTGATGTGTATAAGTAGCCATGTTTTATATTTATGAATGTATAGGAAATTAGAGTGGAGATTCCAGTGGACCACGGACTTAGCAGAATGTTCGTCACTTATATATGTAGATGTGGAGCTAATCACTGAGGGCTATTACGACCTTCAGTGAGACGCTCTGCACACACCTATCATTCAAGGTTGTGCAGAATTTCGTCTCATATGTTACAGACGAACAGGCGTTCTGTAGTGCGCCCAACACTGCCTCAGACGAAACCACGTCGACGCATTAGTTGGCTGCAGCGGTATCCCCAGCATTGTGCGAGGAAAGCCAACCAGTCTACCCACAGGGAAGAAACCAGAAGAAGACAACCCAAGTTGTCAGGAAACCGACCACAGCACAGCACGCCAGACTCACAGCTAAGTCTATAACCGTGTGTGCACACAAAACTGAGAGCTACAGGACCACAGTAGTCCACTTCTCATGAACTATAACATCCAGTGCCCAAGGATGAACTATTAGCTGCATAGACTATCAGCGATGGAATTATTCCCAGTGACTAACGTTTAATGTAGATTAGTACTTAGAAAATCTTGTATAGAGTAGAAGAAATAAATGTGTGATGTTTAACTGTTATCAAGTGGCTGGACTACATATGATTCATAGCCGTGTGAAAGCTAGTGTGACAGTAATCTTTTACAATTTTTCTATCTATCTCTGTAACCCAGCCTTAACACAGACCGAGCTAAATAAATAAATTTATTATAGTAGTCCACAGGGTGACTAACTAGCAGTTCCCATAGGATAAAGCGTGAGGTTTACATCATTCCATTGTGCAGAGCCCAGCAACCCATAAAACCCACGTGACAAGGACTCTCCACAATACACACACAAATCACTTGTGACGAGGAACTATCAAACACACACACACACATTCACACACACACACGCACCTACATACTACGTACGTACACACACATACACAAACATATTTGCAAAATATCAGAACTGGGTTTATTTTAAGAATGTAGGAATCGGAAAGTGTTTTTTTGACAGAGAGAGCACACAATTCTTCTAAAAATGTAAGAATCTAATGCGAAATTGGCTCTTTACGTTTAAAAAGTTGACATAGTCCGTCTCTTATAG
>CM072515.1:10167882-10232882 GCA_036898135.1 Oncomelania hupensis
TTGTTTTTTTTTTTTTTTTGTTTCTTCCGTGGTACCTACCTACCTTCAGCAAACTCCTTGCTGCAACTGTTTCCTAGTGAATCTCTCGCTATTATTTTGTTATTATTTCATTATCTTTTTCTAATTGTTTTGTTTTTATTTGTTATTACATTTGTGTATATCTTTTTTAATTCATTTGTATGTTGCTTATGATTATGTTTTCCTTATCATTGTTATTGTTCTTGTGTTGATGGCAATGTATTTTGTATCTCAATGATGTAATTATTCCGCCTAAACTGACACAGATTATTATAACTCATCCAGGTATGCACTCACTTAAGCTTTGCCTTTTGTGTATTCCTGTTACTGCATTTATGTATTTGTCAGATAAGAAATTTAACTGAATAAACCATTGTTTAAACCAACAGAAAGAGTGGGGGCGGGGGGTTTGTGGTGAGGTCTGCTGAGTCGGATAAGCTGGCTCGTTAAAGAAACAGGTTATCAAGCATGTTAGCTTATTATTTTGTGTGTGTGTGTGTGTGGGTGTGTTTGTGTGTGTGTGTGTGTGTGTGTGTGTGTGTGTGTGTGTGAGCTTACTTGGGAAATTGCACTGCCGTCACAATATAAAGGTCATATAGTGGATAATCGTTGCAAAAAAAACGACCACTAAGCCTTACATGGTAGTTGTCTCCTGTCTGTTGCGTAAACAGACAACCGTTAGTATATATTTACACTCTCGCTGCATTGCTATTTTTAGAACCAACCTCGATTTATATATTACACTATTATTTTAAAATAGGATATTTTGTTTGGTTTAATCTTGTTTGTTATTTCCCGTGGGGCACCATTCGTTGTCAAATGGAAGAGGATTGTCGACGCCGACATGTGTGTGGAGCAGAGATGTGCGGGTGGAAACAAGAGTTGGGCACAGACAGGCGAGATCTAGAGACAGAAATAAGATAGACGATGTTAGGTAGACATCGACAATCAACATGACAACAACGACGACGACGTCACCCGTACAGCTAAGCTAGCTGCTGATACTGGTAGACGTCATCGCCGTCGTCGTTAATTAGTGACGACATGATTTGTTTTGCGTCATCGCCGTCGTCGTTAATTAGTGACGATATGATTTGTTTTGGGTTATCATACAAAACAGTACATCTAGAGGTCAGTTGTCCACACTTGATTGCGTGCGCATGCATATGCTGCTGCTATAGTGATGATGATGAGATTTTTGGTTTGATGTACAAGTGTGGCTGCAGTCAAAGTTTCAGCATTGTAGTAATGTACGATTCGACTTGGAATTGGTCATCTTCGGCTGTAAGGATCTTTTGTACACTGATAGAATATTTGATCTGATTTTGCTCCTTGCCAAGTACCACATTTTCGTTTGTAAACTTAAGGGCACAAAGCCAAATATCAATGTATTGAAGAGTATTGTAAGAGATTCGTGCGTTGTTGATAAATATTATGCTAAAGTTAATGGTGGTCGCTGGATTGACGACTGGCAACAATATGCTCCATATCTGTAAAGCCTTTTTAATATTAGCATTAATATTAGTATTTTTTATGCAAGATACTGGAAATTGTAATAGAATTTGCCAACCCAACCCCATCACTTCCCCTCTCCTACCCCCTCTCTCATTCGCTCAATCCCTTTTGATTTCTTTCTACTTATTATCTGTCTCTTTGTGTGTGTGTAAGTGTGTGTACGCGTGCGTGCGTGTACAAGTATATATGCATACTATATCATAAAAAAACTAAAAAGAGAACACCATTGTTGATGGTACTTTCTGTGTTAACTATACAATGACTGTACTATGAATGTGGACAAACTACATTTGTGGAAAATATTGAGTTCTTTGGTTGTCGTTACTATGCATAAGATATGTGGAATTACTGTGCATTGTGTGGTTTAATGAAAAGAAGGATGAGCGTGCTCTCCCTAAAAGAAAAAAAACTAGTGATGATGATGATGATGATGATGATGATGATGATGATGATGATGATGATGATGATGATGATGATGATGATGATGATGATGATGACAACGACAACAACGAACAACACCAAAATGTCACAAAAGACGTATAATTTGAAGAATCAAATCATTTCTAAATTGCATTTAGATTTATCGAAGCTCTTGATTATGAACTCGACATGCACAAAGTGAATTTACGTTCCAGTCAGAGTGACTGTCGAGCAAAGGCGCGTCCGAAGCATGCTTGGGTTCTGTTTCTCATAGTTCAGCCGACTGAACCACGATGACACTGCTTTTAGTCGTAGACAAGGGGTCTGTAGACTTCTGGCCCCGAACAACAAGGGAGGCGAACACCGCAATGAATTCGTTCCTGAATTTGGTACCTGTCAGGAGGTAGATGTAGAAGTTGACGGCAGAATTGGTGCTGAGGAAGAGGGCGGTTAAGTTCAATAGCATGCGGTAGAACGGGTCGAAGTAAGTGTTGATATTGAAAGATACCCAGCAGTAGTACTGATACACCATTAGAGTGGCGTAGGGCAGGTTGAAGATGAAGAACGAGACGGAGACGGCGATCAGCGTGACGGAGAGAGACAGAGCGTGCTTCTCTCGGTTCTTCAGCACGTCCTGTCCGCTGACGCCTAGTCCCTGCCTGGCCTGGCCGACCGCTTCCGTCAGCTTCCAGATCAGCACGCGTTGCTGAGCAGCAGACACAGGAACGGCAAGAGGGCCAAGACCAGAATATTCACAAAGGTATAGGCGTAGACTTGGAAACGATAATAGCCGGGATCCTGGAATCCGCATACGAACCTGTCGCCAGTGAAGTAAAGGTCGTAGCCGAACAGGAAGTGAGATTCGAGGGCCGCCACGCGGAGACCACCACGATCATCACGGCCAGCTTGAACCTTCTGGGCGTGCAGAGGCTGTCCGCACGGTAGGGCCAGGTCACGGAAATGGCTCGCGACGTTGTCATGATGACGAGCAGCCAGGAGGAGACTTTGCCCGAAAAGTAACACAGGAAAAAGCCGATTTTGCAGGAGATTCTGCTTAAGTCATACACGTAGACACCGAACGTTTCGTACAGCCATAACCCCAGCAAGACAGTTAGAAGGAAAAGCAAGTCAGAGAGCGCCAGGCCGATGAAGCAGACGGAGATCCCCGATGAAGAAGAACCCCGTCTCTGCACCACGATCACCATGACGTTGCCGAACAGTCCAGCCAGCATTAGGACTGGGGCCCACACTACGATGAACCAGTTTGCGACCAGCTGGTACAAGGGTACGTCACTAGCGATTACAGGACTACTGTTGGTGGAAAGGTTGGTGAACATGTTCTCATAGCTTGCTGGAAAAGTGGTGTTTGCCCAGGACATAGCTGAGGACGGTTTGTAAAGTTTTAACTTGCTCGGTAATTGTCTCAAACTGTTGTTTTATAACCCACTGGTGTGTGGCTCGAAACACGTTTCAACTGATTTCTTTTTTAAGATTTGAGAGCGCGAAGTAGCGAAGCCGATGAAGCCTGTGTATGGGAGGCGAGATATAGCAAACGCGCGCGCATTTGCGCTCGCATTTGCGCTCGCAAATGCGCAAATGCGAGCGCAAATACGTGCGCAAATGCGCGCGCATTTGCGAGCGCAAGTGCGCTCGCATTTGCGCTCGCGGTTGCTACGCCCGTTGCTATGAGGGTTTTGCTGAAAACTGTCAACGGAAAGGAACTGAAAATGAACACATGTTTTTTTGTAGATCTCCGACCTAGATATTTTGTATTTATCCGCATTAGTTTGGTGTTAAATATTTACGTAGAATACAATTTAAATAACTGTCTCAATATGTTTAAAGATAGCTTTTATTTACAAATATTATTAAAGTATTAGTAATTAAAATCCAAAGATTAAAGAAGGAAAAAAATAGATCTAGCGTACATTTTGTAGTGGTTGGGCGCGGCTTTGTCACTGAGTAGCCTATAATAATATCATATGTGAGTTTATAGATTGATTGTATGTAGCTAAGAAAAGTAGTTCTTAATCGTCCTTAATGTTATGATAAGTTTATTTCATGAATGATATTAAGTTTAGTAGTGCTAGTTTTCACTAATTATTACAAATATTATTAATAATAAATGCAAGAAATATTTAATTTGTGCACGTCTCAAATTCTTTCACAGACACATTCTTTTCCGGGTATAATTTTTACGTGTATGGAGCGGAATATAGCAAATGCGAGCGCACTTAAGAGCGCAAATATACGCGCGCAAATGCGCTCGCAAGTGCGCTCGCATTTGCGCTCGCAAATGCGCGCACCGCTCGCAAGTGCGCTCGCATTTACGCGCGCAAATGCGCGCGCGTTTGCTATATCTCGCCTCCCATACCTGTGTGATCTATCATTAGGAAAAGTACAATATAAATATCCTCAATAATAATAATAATAATAATAATAATAATAATAATAATAATAATAATAATAATAATAATAATAATAATAATAATAATAATAATAATAATAATCCTATCCCGTAGCTCGGAGGTCATAGGGGTACCCAAATGATCGTTTAACCAGCATACTCCATCTTTCCCTGTTTTATAATTATAATAACAATAATTATTATTATTAAATGAATGACAGCCGTGGCTCTTGAAGACAATTAGTGGGTCTACAATGAAATCGA
The DNA here is from genome assembly GCA_036898135.1 of Oncomelania hupensis. Lineage (NCBI taxonomy): Eukaryota > Metazoa > Mollusca > Gastropoda > Littorinimorpha > Pomatiopsidae > Oncomelania > Oncomelania hupensis. The sequence goes on from CM072515.1 coordinate 10,172,507, forward strand.
CCATTATTAATTTACAGAACGACGCGAGGCTGTCAATAATAAGTGCACACTGTTGTTAGCGAGTGTAAAACAAATTACGGTAATTATTTCCTGCGCGATAGAAGATAATAATTAGGTTCTTAGGAAATGGTGCGTAGGCTTGTGAAATGTGCGCGCGTTTCAGCGAGCGCGCGCGTGCCGTGCGCGTGTGTTTGTGCATGAGTGTGTAAACATGTGTTTGCGTTATATGTTATGCCAAAATTGTGAGTAGGCCTATGTATGTGTGTTTGTGTGTGTGTGTGCGTGTGTTTGCGTATGGGTGTGTTTCTTGGTGTGTGTGTGGGTGTATGTGTGTGTGTATCACTGCGTAATATAAAATACATTCTTTATTGATTTATCATTAAAACAATGTATAATGGAAAAACATATGTATGTACAATATCTTCAGTATGATGATGTATTGTATTTTGTATTGGGCGCGCGCGCGCACTTGTATGTGTGTGTGTGTGTGTGTGTGTGTGTGTGTCAGAGAGAGACAGAGAGAGAGAGAGAGAGAGTATATATATAAAAGCTATAATTATGTTTAGCTGGTTAGATGTCACATTTTCTTTAGGGCTGCGTGTGTGATGATGTTGGTGGTGTGTTTGTGTGTGTGAGCACGCTCGCGCCCTCGCACGCGCGCCTTTTTGGTGTGTGCGTGCGGGTTTTATGTTTGGGTATGTGTCAAAGGTAAGACACAAAGAAATAGTTTAGTTGGAATAAAGCTGCATCACACAAGCAACCATTGTGCTTCAATATTTAAACAACACGGTCAAGTCAATATCTGAAACATCTGCGCGAATTAAACAATGCGCACTCCGGAATCTTCCCGAGTTGCGTTCCATCTGCGCGGCTGTTTTGATTGTAAAGACGTGGTCGGCTCAACGACAGCGATGATGAAATTATTATCATTATTTCATATATAAACTACAAAACAAAAACGAAAAAAAGGGAGTTTGCAGCAGTGGCTGGCTACTCACCGAATGCGCATTTGGTGATGCCCATGGCCAAATGTATTCGTTCTGATTGGCTACAACAATGTTGTGGCAACACAAGTTTAGAACAGGTTCTATATCATCAAACTTTTTTTTATAAACAGTTGCACAACAGAATGACGTTTCCGACATAGTCACACGGGAACCACAGTAAAATATTTCGCGTCTTGTGTTGTTCGTGCGACTGCAGCTGAAGTCACGGCAGAATGAAAACACAAAGAGAAAACTTGCCAAAGTCTAGCGTCGTTGCTTCAGACCCTGGCCAGGGAGCTTTGCACAGTCACGCCTCGATTTTCCGCTTTAGCAAGCACGTCATCAGAGAGGAAAATACAGAGTGTCGCAGTTAATCTGCTGATGAATGCACTGTACATTGACTAGGGCGTATGTCAGCGGGTTCAGCTGCGCTGAGTGCAGAAAGACACAGACTCCTTCCGGGCAATTGCATTCAAGTACATCACGCTAGAGTAAACAAAATAAGCATGCAAGACATTCAAACTTACATATAAACCTGAAAACCAAGCATTTTCAAACAGTCAAAGCTGCTTTGTGTGCATTATTATATAGAAGAAACAAGATGTCAAGCCATTCATATTATTTAGTGCCTCCCTCCCTTCGACAATAGCATTGGATACAGTATATCTTAAATTCCAAAAATAGCATTCGATTTCCTTTTCATCTTCTGAAAGCGACTTTACAAAGTACATGTTTGAGTGATGAACGTGTGATTGCTGTGTACGTAGGAGTGTGTGTAACATGCAAACGTATAATATATGTTGGTAATAGATCACCGCTCTTTGAGTCTGATTTATGAATGTGGCGCGTATAGCATACATTAGTAGTAGTAGTAGTAGTAGTAGTAGTAGTAGTAGTAGTAGTAGTAGTAGTAGTAGTAGTAGTAGTAGTAGTAGTAGTAGTAGTAGCAGCAGCAGCAGCAGCAGCAGCAGTAAGATTAAGATTTACGGTCAATCCTGATCATCCAGCTGGTAAGAGAGTTATTTTCAAACAGCTGTGGATAAGGCTCAGATCGGAATGAGCCAAAAAACTCCACCTTCGGGGAAGACAATCCGATAGAGTGCGCCTAGGGTAGCGTACTTCTGGTAGTAAATAGGCCTACGTGATCGAGCCCCTTGTAATAACTGTACACCGTGTTGCGTCACGCCATGTGGGGCCGGGTAGCTCAGTTGGTAAGAGCGTCTTGCTAGTAACCGAAAGATCGCTGGTTCGAATCCCGGATTGGTCAACGTGTGATCATATTATTTTCCCCTTTACCAACAACTAGCCCGCTGGTGTCAGTATAAATCGGTCCAGTAGTCACCTATATGCGAAAGTGTCGTGTGACTATAATCTACAAACAACAACAACGTCACGCCATCTGCTGGAGTACCGAACTCTATAAAAATGTGTTATTATTAATATATATTATATGACAAGACTATCAAAAAAATATTATGTATGATTTCAGACTTGAGTCGTATGATCGAAATGACAACTTTGGCAAAGGAGACATAGCAACACCGGAGTTCAAAATGGAGTTACCACCTATCACTAACTACAAAGACTTGCATATAGAAGTACATATACCTAACATCAGCACAGAGCAGGTTGCAGCCTTTTTGAATCCCATGAGCAAAGATATAAACAAAAAAGCTAAAGATTTTTACCAGAACAAATATGTCAATTATGTTAGAGCTTGCATCCAGTCATCAGTTACTTACATTCATGCTGAAGTTCGGGCTGAAATGAAAACTGGTCTTAAGTACAAAGTTGACATTTCTTTGACAGAAAAAGGAACAGTTTTGGAATGTCAGTGTGAATGCGCTGCAGGCATGTGGCCTTCTGCACACTGTAAGCATGTAAGATGTGTCTTGCTCGGCCTGACAGACTTTTCACAAAATAAATCGTTTGTAGTACTGACAACATGTACATAATCACTCCAAACATTTCACCAAGCAAAAAAACATTTGGGGTCGCCTATGAAAGCTGAAGATATATACCGACATCAAAAAAGACTTAAAACTGTAGATTTTGATCCACGACCTGAACATGGAAGTACGCGACTATTGGCGTACCTATCGGCTGAACATTTGCATATTCAAGGGAAATAATTTTAATATTTTGGTCCATTAGAATTTGTTACACTCAGTTCGATGATGGTGTTTTCTATCAGTATCTGATTCAGCCCCGATGCTTGAATTCCTGATAGTTGTGTAACTCAGATTCGTTTATCCACGCAACCCGTCCAAACAGCATACAAGTCACAAAGTCGACGTATGAAGTTTTCCACTTTTATTCAGCACACACCAACAACTGCATACAATTCTTAACTCAATTCAACAACTTTCACAGCAACTCTCCAAATCACTATCAACAACTTTACTATCTCTCAACAGCAACTCGGCACACGATTAAATAACCTCTCTCTTTTCCGGAAAGATTTCGAATACAGTAGAAATGACGCACTGCCACCAATCGAATAAAAGATCGTCATCACTGACTTACGTCATTCATCTCTCCACACATACCCCGAACCTTCTCTTACTTCGACAATCGTCCCGAACCTTCGATCGATGGTAAACAAGGAAATCTAGAGTATTCTCCGACAATATCGACCAACGAAAATTATCAACGTTATACAAAGCCTCTCCTAACAACAATGCAAACTCAAATCAAAGGTAAATAAACTCCATTATTGAATACTTTGCAAATCGAAACGATTAGATCTATCGTACACGCTTCCGACATACTTTCGTTCGCGTTTCAACGTAACATAACCCCCCACTCAAGAAGGAATTTACCCAATTTCTTTCAACAACGTTGAAACGTAATGCACAAACAATGTACAGAATTAAAACTTACTTCAGACTGTCTCATTTACTGTCAATGTTCTCAGTTTATTCACACAAAGTTTCTCATCTGCAAGTCTTTCTGGATACTGTCAATGTTCACAGATCATTTACACAGAGTCAATGTTTCTCATTTTCAAGTCTGTCATTACCAATATTCTTAGTTCGTCCACACAGTCAATGTTCTTTCGTTCGCAAGGAATCGACGCCCTCGTCAGTTGCGGTCGTCATCGGCCCAGGGTCAAAGACGATGATCACGTGGGCTTCCCTGGAATCAGTGCGTCCTCCGTTGTCTCCTTCTTCCATCGGATGTCCGACGCAGTCGACGTTGTCAGCTCCCATGCATTTGCTGGGTCTCACGGTCAGGTTGGCTTCTGCGAGACGGTGGAGCAGCTCCCTCAAAGTCTGCAGATGCTCCTTCCAGGTCTGGGTGTGGACTTCATGTTCGACCAAAGTCGTAGAGCCTGGGACATCGCTGAAGCTATGGGGAAACTCGCCCATAAGGTCCTTGAGCTCCATCTTTTGACCTTCCGTCAAGCTTGGTCCTAGCTTAACATCATTGATGCCTTCTTTGCTGTGGAAGTCTCCCAGTTCCAACAGTTCTTCGCCGTCAAAGCTGTTGTCGATCTCAGCTGCTGTTGCTGCATGCACAGTCTCTGATGGCCTTTCCACGTACAGCTTAAGGAGGTTGGCGTGGTATATTTTGGAATGCTGGCCGACCTTTATCTTATAGTCGTTGATCCCCACCACGGTCTCCACTTCGTACGGGCCTTTCCACTGCATCAGCAACTTGTTGTGATCAGTAGGTAGCAGCACCAGCACTTTGTTGCCAGGTTTAAACTTCCTGTTCACAGCCCTACGGTCATAGTAGTGCTTTCCACAGTCCTGGGACTTCTTCAGGTTTTCTCTGGCTATCTCGAGAGTCTGCTCCAGCTTCTCCCGTAGCTCAAACACGTACTGGTAGCTGTTCTTCACCTCTGGGGTGTCCACTTCCTTCGTCCACAGTTCTTTCAGGATGTGCATCGGCCCTCGGATGGTTCTTCCGTACAGCAGCTCGAACGGAGAAAAGCCGGTGGACTCCTGCGGTACTTCTCTGTAGGCGAAAAGTAAGGCGTTGATGTAGCGATGCCATTGTCTGGGCTGCTCGCTGCACAGTTTCTTCAGGGTGGACTTCAGCGTAGCATTGAACTTCTCGACAAGCCCGTTGCACATCGGATGGTAGGGTGTCGTAGTCAAATGCCGGATGCTCAGCAGTCTGTTGACCTCCTTCATGCAGTCAGAGACGAACTGCGTCCCGAGGTCTGTCAGAATTTCTTCGGGCACTCCAAGTCTACTGAACATGTCCACCAGTGCCTCTGCCACAGTTTCAGTGTCAATCTTCTTCAGTGGCACTGCTTCTGGGTACCGAGTCGCATAGTCCACTAAAGTCAGTACCCACCGATGACCTTCTTCACTCGGAGGTCTTATTTCGCCGATTAAGTCTAAGGCCACCCTCTTGAAAGGTCGGTCGATCAATACAATACAATACAAGGTTATTGCTTTAGGTCCAGCGGACTCCTCCGAGCCAAATCAGGACCAGAGAGACGTTATCTTAAAATATTATAAAATGATTCAAATCTTAAAAAACAAACCTGTTACTCTTAAATACCCAAACAAACTTTCACATGACATCTCTTTAAGAGTCTTCTTTAAAACTGATGTATTAAAAATATAATCTCTTTCTTCAATCAAATCACTAAATTCAGTCCTAACAATAAAATCCAAACTAAACAAAACATGTCGATACGATTTATATGCGATAAAACAAACCAACATCATGTAAAAATTGAAACAGATGTTGACCATTACATACTTTAAAAATCTCTTTGAAAGGTATGGAACCAAAATATGTTTCCCTTTCCTCAATCAAATCAGCACATTCAGACATAAAATGGCGAACAGAAAAAGATTGATCACATGCAAAGCACCATGGTGGTTCTTCTCCTTTTAAAAGGAAACTGTGGGTGACATAAGTATGCCCAATATGAAGGCGAGATAACACTGTTTCTTCTTTGCGAGTGGATGCAAAGTTAGGCAAAGAAGTGGACAAATCGGGAAGAATTTGAAATAATTTGTTGTTGACATGGTTAGACCAGTCAGTCTGCCACAGTCGTTTACAATAAGATCCAGTCATACAACGTAGGTCAGAGTAGGGCACAAACTGGAAAATCTCTGGAGGGAAATCGAGATGCAGAGCATCTTTAGCCGCCCTGTCTACTGCAATATTGCCGCGGATGCCCATGTGACCAGGGACCCACATAAAAACTATATTTTTACCCTCAGAAACAAGTTGTGTATGGAGGTCATGGATCTCTGCCAGAAAAGGGTGTGATATCTTTCTCGTGGAAAGAGCCTGAAGTGCTGACAATGAATCAGACATGATTAAAAATGAGGTTCTTTTAGATTGATAAACTTGTTTCAGAGCTAAATGAATTGCCTTGAGCTCAGCTGTATAAACAGAACAAAAATCAGGTAAACGCTGTTGCAAAGGCTGGTCTAAGTGTCTCCCGGAGACCGACGCAGCAGCAACTGAATCTCCTTTCTTTGACCCGTCTGTAAAAAGTTGTTCATATCCTGGGTATAATGCACACTGTTCTAAATAAAGTTGGTTATATACGGTTTCAGAGGTATTGTTTTTAAGGAAAGCGGACAACTGCCAATTAATGTTTGGGGTACATAATTTCCATGGGGGAGCTTCAGTCCGAAGTTCATCGTCGTTGATGGAAGCAACATCAATGCCTGCTTTTACCAAATGAGCTTGCATTCTGATGCCAAACGGAGGAATTGTGTTAGGTTTGGCTTCAAATTTCTGAACAAAATCTGGGTTGAAAACACAGTCATAAGCAGGGTTCATAGGATCAGTTTTTAATTTTAAATAGTAATTCATTGACAATTTTGTACGTCTCAGCTCCAGCGGAGGTTCGTTAGCTTCCACGTAAAGGCTTTCACAAGGGGAAGTGCGAAACGCACCCAAAGCAATGCGTAGTGCCTGATGGGCAACTGGATCTAGCATCTTAAGATAAGATTTTCTAGCAGAACCATAGACAATGCAACCATAGTCTAACTTGGATCTAATTAAAGAACGATATAACAGCAATAAAGTTTTCTTGTCAGCACCCCAGTCTGTACCACTGATAACCTTGAGCAAATTGCAGGCCTGTTGACATTTAGTTTTCAAAATTTTCAGATGAGGAATGAAAGATAGCTTTTGATCAAAAATAACACCCAAAAATTTGACTTGTTTGACCGCCTTTATTGGAGTTTTATTGAGGAGAATAGTAGGGTCTTGAATAATTCCCCGTGCTGGGAAAAGTGAATACATTCAGTTTTTGCTTCAGAGAATTTAAAACCATTTTGTAAAACCCAGTCTTCAACGGCCTTGACACATAACTGTAGCTGACGTTCTGCAGATGCCAAAGTTTTACCTTTGGCTACCAATGCAAAATCGTCGACAAATAACGAATTGTCAATTCCTCGTTTAACGGAACGAACAATGTTATTTATTTTAATATTAAACAGCAAGGGAGACAAGATGCTACCCTGAGGCACTCCCATCTCCTGTTCTCTCGTATCTGACAAAGATCCCCCAACCTTAACCTGAAAGAGTCTGTCCGTTAGAAAATTGGATATAAACAGAGGTAAATGTCCCTTCAAACCCATTTCTTGTAAATCTGAAAGAATGCCATATTTCCATGTGGTATCATAAGCTTTTTCCAAATCAAACATGATGGCAACGACATGTTCACCCTGGACGAACGCGTTACGGATAAAAGTTTCCAGTCGCACCAGGTGGTCAACAGTACTTCGACCACTTCGAAAGCCACATTGAGTGTTGGATAAAATATTATTTGTTTCTAGATACCACAGTAAACGAGAATAAACCATTCTTTCTAGCGTCTTGCATAAGCAAGACGTTAAGGCTATTGGTCTATAGTTTGTCGGGTTAGTATGGTCTTTGCCAGGTTTAGGGATGGGTACAATAATGGCCTTTCTCCAGGAGGGAGGAAAGGTGCCAGTGATCCAGAGCTGATTGAAGATGTCCAGCAGTTGAGACCGTGAGTACCTTGTTAAATGTCTGAGAAATTGATAATGTACATCATCCGGTCCAACTGCTGAATCTGCACTTTTGTTAATTGCATCGTCAAGCTCAACTAATGAAAACGGAATGTTGTAATTTTCAGAATTATCGGAGGTAAAATTTAACTGTTGTTTTTCTTTACGGGTTTTAACTGTTTGAAAAGGGACAGAATAATTTTCAGAGGAAGAATTTGCAGCGAAAGAAGAAGCCAAAAGATCCGCTACTAATTTTTTATCTCCGATTACGTCACCCTGCACAGCAAGGCATGGGCTCACCTGTTTGTTACTTCTATTTTTGAGTTTGCGGACTACTTTCCACACCTTCGACAGTTTCGCTTTCGAATTAAGCGTGGAGCAGAAACCTCTCCACGATTCTCTTCTCTTTCGTTTGAAGAGCTGTCGGCATTGCGCTCGCAAACGTTGGTGGTTTTGTTTATTGTCAGTGCTTGGGTGTAAAAACATAGTTCTTAAAGCTTTTTTACGAGCTTGCTGAAGTTTTCTACATTCATCGTCAAACCAGGGTTTTTTAAGTGTGTGAGGGTTTGACGAAGTTTGCGGAATGGACTCCTTGGCACTGTTAATAACTATGTCAGTATAAAGCTGTATTGGATCTAAGGCATTTGAAAATTCCTGTTTCTTAGCACGTAGCTGGGCCTCAGACAGGTTAGAAAACAGACTCCAGTTAGCTTGTTTCAGTTTCCACCTGCCATGAGTTTGCTCAACTCAAGGTTATCTGAATCATGTTTTAATAAAACCGGGAAATGGTCGCTGCCATGGAGATCTTCTAAAACTGTCCATTTAAAATCCAAAAGTAACGAGGGATCACAGATTGATATATCAATGTGGGACAAAGAAGCAGTTCTAGAACAGGAAAAAGTTGGAGCACCCTCGTTCAAAGTTACTAGGTTTAACGAGTCTAAAATATCTTCAATTATTTTACCCTGAGAATCGGTACGATCACTACCCCACAGGGGAGAGCGTCCATTAAAATCTCCCAACAACAAAAAAGGGGGAGGTAACTGTTGAATCAAATTCTCAAGGTCATTTTTGTTTACATTTATGGATGGTGTCAAATATAGAGAACAAACTGTGAGGGATTTAAAAAAAGATACTCTAGCTGCAACTGCGGGTAAACTTGTATTCAGTGAAATTGGGTTAAATGGGACGTTTCTATGAATAAAAAGTGAAACGCCTCTAGAAGATAGACAATCAATAGACGAATAACCAGTAATATCTATAGGATGTTTTTCTGACAGGAGAGTTTCCTGAAGGGCCAATACTTCAGGTCGATGCTCTGTCAGCAGACAGCATAGCTCCTCATAATTTGCCCTTATCCCTCGGATGTTCCATTGTAAAATGGACATAAAAATTAAGTAAAAGAATGCTAAAATTTTCATCTCCGAGAGCACAATTATGTCTCTTTATCTTTTGGACCCTCGTCCATCTCTTCATGTTCCATCAACCCCCCGAAACGGTTCTCCGTTTCGAGAGGCTGATGGGGCTTGGAAGAAAGGGGTCCGGGCCTTTGATTCTTTGTCAAAGACCCGGAACCCGAGCTGCCAGCGGACTTCCTCCCCCTCTCCCCAGCACCAGATTTTATATCTTCCCTCTCCCCTTCACCCCTGCCAATCTTTCCCTCTCCTCCTCTGACGCTCTTCTGCTGGGTAACTAGGATTTTAGTCGCCCCAGCAACTACCCGGTCGCTAAAACCGGTCGTTGCTGGTGCGGTGGCATGAGGCATAACCTCCTTCGTGGCAGGAGTGACGGCTTTTGGCGCGGCCGTCTGCGCGCTTGGAGTGACGGTTTTTGACGTGCCCGTCGGCACGTTCTCCAGTGGAATCGGTGGGGCTGGAGAAACCCCCTTCTGGGCAAACAACACGAGCATCTTTTCTAAAGCATCCATCCGTTTGCACAACGTTTCCAAGATCTGTGTTATTTTACTCATGGCAGTGTCCATTGTCGGGTGTGCGCTAGGTTCCACATGAGATGTGGAACCCGCCACAGACGCAAAGGACCTCTCTTTAAGCACCGGCCTACTTGCAAGAACTTTTTTCCTTGCGTCGCCAAAGGAGCAACTCTCAGTGGCCCGCACCTTTTGGATTTCCAGCTCCAACTGCCACTGAGGACAGTCTTTGGAGCTGGAAGAATGATTCCCGGCGCAATTCACACAGCAAATCGGATTTTTGCATTCGTTTTCATGTTTTTCTTTACCACAGTCACGCATATTTCTTTGCTTTTACAGGTCTTGCTACCGTGACCAAACTTTTGGCAGCGGTAGCATCGCAACGGTGATGGTACAAACGGCGTCACCTTCACCCTAAGGTACCCCACCTTGAGTGACTCCGGCAATTTGGCCATAGCGAAGGTCACAAAAAGTGTGTTGGTGGGGATACGTTGGGGTCCCTTGGTGACGAAGACCCGCTGGACTGCTGTGACCCCCTGGCTGGAGAGCTCACCACGGATTTCCAATTCTGACATGTCGATCAAATCCTGACATCGGATGACTCCCTTGGAGGAATTCAACCGTCCATGCACAGAAACTTTGATTTGTCTATCAACGAAGACAGTCGAATCCCTCTTCAGCAGACAATCCGATGCCATTTTGGTTGAGCACTCCACCAGGTAGGCCCCAGATCTCAATTTTTTAACGTCCTTGAAACCCGTTGTGCAAACGGACTGGAACCCCTTATGGATGGCGAACGGAGACAGCTTGCCTAGTGGATAGCCGGATCCGCCCCCTCTACAACCAAAAAACGAGGCCAGGCCCCTTCCACCCCCGATGCACAAGCTTTTTGTCTCGTCTCCATGTCACTGTCCGTATCCGTGTCAGAGTCGTCACCGTGAAGTCGTTTTTTTTTTTGTTTGAAGCCATATTATTAATTTATGAATTCATCCCCCCTGCTCCCCACCCACCACGGAGTCCAACAAGGGGATGCGTCCAAGCGGAAAATCCAGCAAGGGAGCGCACCAGGGCTACAGGGGGGATATACACCCAGACAATCCCGCACTGCCACTACGGATTTGTTCAAGTTTGACCCATGAGCCGCAGCCTTCTAGCAGAGCTAGGGCAATACACGACCAGCCGCTTGACTGACGCGGGCCACGCCAGCCTCCCGTCTAGGAGAAGTCCGGGCCAAAGAGGTGTGTTAGTGTGAGGGACCGCAGTCCCTCAGTGACCTCAACCTCCAGGATCCCATTCTCCCCCGACACGGGTTGCCCTGCACGGCAAACGCAGGGGGCCAAGAGAAGGCCACAGAGAAAAAGAAGGGTAGAAAAAGAAGGAATGATGGGGAAAAGGAAGACAGGGAAAGTCCGGTAAGGCAGAAGAAAGGGAGTCAAAACTGCATAGTATACTGGGAGAATTTAAGGGTGAAGAGAATATAGGTGAAAGGACCAATAAGACAGAAACAAGACAAAAGAGAAGAAAAAGGGGTAGGCAACTTGGTCACCCAGCCAGAGAGAGGCATGGGGTCCACCCCCGGCGCGCGGAGCCGAGCCCGTGGGGGCAGTCGGTCGATCAGAGGCATCCTCTGCATAGGCACTTTCGGGACCCTTCCTCGAGGTATGGTCTTCTGGCAAATGTCACATGATCGGCAGAAACGGCTGACGTCCGCATGAAGCCCTGGCCAGTAGAACACCGCCTGGATTCTATCCGACGTCTTCTTGATACCTAGGTGACCTCCCATGATCGAGTCATGCGCTACATCCATCACCTGGCGCCTTAGAGGTAACGGTACCAATACTTGACGTAGTGGTTTCCCTCCGTTGACCCTCGGGTGCTGGAAGATTCGATACAGGATCTTGGCCTTCACCTCAAAATAGACCGTACCACTGCCTTTGTTCACGTGGTCTTGGCGGTTCCTGTACTTGTTTAAAGTACTATCAGCTTCCTGGAGCTGGATCAGCTTATCTCTGTCCACGATGGCAGCTTTAGAGTTGTCGGCGACCTTCAGTGGCGTAGACGTCTTGTCTCTCTTGGCCTGGGCCCTGGTAGTAACAGCACTGACGATCTCTGGTCGGCAGGGCTGAGCCGGAGTAACCACATTGTCCCGTAGCAGCTCTGTAAGGTCTCCATCGGGAAACGGCAATGGATCCTCCTCCACAACTTCGACGTGTTGAGTTGAGGCAGGACTCCACTCTGGATCGGGGTCGTCGGGTCGTCTCGCGCCATCGATGTTCCCGATCATTAAATCATACAGCGGCTTCTTCAGGCAAACCGCTTCGACTTCGCCTATGTAGAAAGGGGTGTTGACATGAATCTTCGCAACTGGCGCTCTCACACATTTGCTGTCGGCCATAAGTGTCCATTTAGAATCGCCAGTGAACTGTTTTTTAGCGATTAGGTCTTCTCTGACGATGACCCCACTACAGCCAGAGTCTCTTAAGACAGTCACTTCGTGATTTCCGACGCGTCCCTTTGAAACAGGCATGTTCTGGACGGTCACAGCCGCGCTGGCGACGACGGGGATGGATTTTCCGTTGGCAAGGAGAAGTTGGCCATCGGTCATGCACTCTTGCACGTCCGCAGGAGTAGCTGTGCGCTTGGTCTCACTCGGAAGAATGACGCTCCCGCCGCACACTTGATGGTCAGATCTACTGGTTTGCCGTTGATTGGAGAACCGCCTCTGCCGGTTGCCCGCCGCTGCGTTGTCCGTACTGCTCCGCTGTCCGCTACTTTTGTTTGTTTTGAGGACAATTAGCCGCCCTGTGGTCTGTAGCGTTGCAGGTGAAACAGCCTCTTGAATGCCCTTCCCTGGGAGGTGGCGTGGAGTCCGTCTGTCTCTGGCTCGTCTGGCTCCCTTGGATCTGGTTCCCATGGTTTGCAGTCTTCTGAAAATGTTTCGTCGCGCTGGGTGGCCCCAGGGTTTTCCCATGAGCGATGAGATATCTTTCAGCAGCCTCAGTCACATCTTTAAGCGTCTGCAGCTTTTGTTCTTCTAAGTGGGTCGCTAGATCCTTGTGACAGGCATTGAGAAATTGTTCCTTCACGATCAGGTCATGGAGACTATCGTAAGACTTTCCTCTGCCTGATAGTTCCACCCATTTGTGTAAGTATGACGACAGGCGCTCCACAAATTGCTTTGGCGTCTCGTCTGACTTAGGCCGGCATTCACGGAAGCGTTTACGGTAGCCCTTCTCTGTAAAGTTGTAGCACTGCAATAGGGCCTCTTTCAATAACGTCGTAGTCTTTAGCGTCATCGTCCGACAATCTGGTGTAGACGTCGAGTGCTTCTCCCGTCAGAAGTGCACTTAGTCGAATCGCCCAGTCTTGAGGTTGCCAGTTAGAGCTTTTGGCAAACCTTTCAAATCTCGCCAAATAACTGTCGATCTGGTCCTTCCCGTCGACGAAAGCTGGCAATTTTGGAGCCATGTGGTCGCTGACGACTTGTGGCGCATGCTGATTGTTTTGGATACGCGCCAAATCCAGCTGGTACTGACGATCAGCTTCTAGTCGTCTTTCTTCCATCTCTCTTTCTTCTCGGCGTCGCTGCTCTTCTGCTTCTCTTTCTTGACGCCGCTCTTCTCTTTCTTCTCGGCGACGCTGCTCTTCTTTTTCTTGCCGCTGCTGTTCAATTTCTAGACGCTTCTGTTCTAGTTCTAGTTCTTTTTCTAGACGCTTCTCTTCCAATTCTCTTTCTTCGCGGCGACGCTGTTCTTCTAATTCTCGTTCTTGTATTCTCTCCTGGGATTTGACGTACTCCGTCAGCTGTTTGCCTTTTAGATTCAGTTGAATCCCTTTCTGCCAGAAGTCAGCCATCTTGATGCTTCCGGAAAGTTCTGGAAAGTTCTTTTTCTAGAAAGTTCTATTCTGGAAAGTTCTTGACTGTGCTGTACCTTTCTAGACTGTTCTAGAACAGCACGCTTTCTGCAGTAGCGCTGATGCTTGTCACTAGTCGCCTTCGCTGACGCAGGCCCCGCTGTCCTCGTCGTATGCGACGCTGCACCACGCTGGTGTTGATGTACACGCTCCTGTGCTGAAGTAGACGCGACGTCCGCTCGCCGCTCTCTGTAACACTGGCGATGTAGCTCCGAGACTGTCCCTCGACGTAGTCTTACGGCAACCACGTAGTCCTGATCTGTTGTTCGCTCACGAAGCAACTCTTCAGCGACTTCACGCCCTTGCAGTCAACCCGAACCTATCGGTGATGTAGTCCCAGTATGTTGGCCCCTCTCGACGCATCTCGTTGGCGGCTACCCTCGATGACTGCCTCTCGTAACGTTGACTCGCTTGTTGTAGCAGTTGAACCCTTGGCTATGGCGTGAATCGCGGCTTGACCCCCAAAATGTTACACTCAGTTCGATGATGGTGTTTTCTATCAGTATCTGATTCAGCCCCGATGCTTGAATTCCTGATAGTTGTGTAACTCAGATTCGTTTATCCACGCAACCCGTCCAAACAGCATACAAGTCACAAAGTCGACGTATGAAGTTTTCCACTTTTATTCAGCACACACCAACAACTGCATACAATTCTTAACTCAATTCAACAACTTTCACAGCAACTCTCCAAATCACTATCAACAACTTTACTATCTCTCAACAGCAACTCGGCACACGATTAAATAACCTCTCTCTTTTCCGGAAAGATTTCGAATACAGTAGAAATGACGCACTGCCACCAATCGAATAAAAGATCGTCATCACTGACTTACGTCATTCATCTCTCCACACATACCCCGAACCTTCTCTTACTTCGACAATCGTCCCGAACCTTCGATCGATGGTAAACAAGGAAATCTAGAGTATTCTCCGACAATATCGACCAACGAAAATTATCAACGTTATACAAAGCCTCTCCTAACAACAATGCAAACTCAAATCAAAGGTAAATAAACTCCATTATTGAATACTTTGCAAATCGAAACGATTAGATCTATCGTACACGCTTCCGACATACTTTCGTTCGCGTTTCAACGTAACAGAATTAAACTCTGCACGGCTAGTCCTTACACCTCCAAGCCCACGGCCATTGGGGTGACCTCGTGGCGCAGTGGATTAGTCGCCGGTTACCTCTGCCGAAGGTCGCGGGTTCGATTCCCGCAAAGTCATATGTGACCTAGGTACGAGACTATTGAGGTCACCGAGGGTTTTCTCCGGGCACTCCGGTTTCCTCCATCCCTTCAATAATGGCACTGGGCGCAGTCAATATAAAATTTCAAAAATAAAAAATTCGATTTTCTTTCCGTCTTTCAATAGCGATATCCCTGCCTTTACACCACCTGATTGTGATGGATGTGTATTTGCATTATTATATAGAACAAACAAGATGTCAAGCCTTTCAAATTATTTAGTGCCTCCCTCCCTTCGACAATAACATTGGATACAGTATATCTTAAATTCCAAAAATAGCATTCGATTTCCTGTTCATCTTCTTGCCGTCTTTCAATAGCGATCTCCCTGCCTTTACACCACCTGATTGTGATGGATGTGTATTTGTTGTGTGTGTGTGAGGGTGTATGACACAGGTGAGCGTGTATGTTGGTACAGATCGCCGCGCTTTGAGCCTGTGATTTGGGGAAAGGCGCGTATATAGCATGCAGTATTATTATTATTATTATTATTATTATTATTATTATTATTATTATTATTATTATTATTATTACGTACGGGAAAGTGGGTCTTAAATAGCGCAGCGGTAGAGGTGCTACCGCCATGCTAGAGTATCCGCTACGGCTATGTCATGCCCCTGTGCATCAAACCAACGAACTACGGATCTTACTTAACCCATGAGAAACAAGGGACCCACGGAGGCAGGCGCAGAGGATGTTGACAAAGAAGGGGCAGGAGAAATACTGTCAAGCATGAACGTCGCTGGACTTGTCTTGCTTCAGTTTGAGTTTGTTTTCAGGCCTGAGCCACCAGTACAGGTTAATACGGTGATATCACATTTGACGTATTGCTAACTTAGTAAGGTCTCTTTTAGTGACTGGCTTAGGGCAGAGTCTTTGGTTATGAACCTAAAACGAAAAAACAACAACTTACGAGCAATTTTTTTCACGGGTTCTGTCTCTTACCGGTTTTGGTAGCTGCTATCTTTAGCTCCAGAATTTTGGCTGGCTAGCAAGCGGTTATTGCTATTAATAGGCACGCAAAACATAAATTTTCTTCATTTAAAAAAAACAACTATACTTTCGTGCCTTCACGAAGGCACAGTCAGCATAGGGGGTTGACATTGATGGGGTTGGCTGGAGAGGAACAAGAACTTGAACAGCTGGTACAGAGGCTTGACACCACCTCCAGAGCTTATGGAATGGAAATAAGTGCAGAGAAGACCAAAATGATGACCCACAACACCAATGGCATCAACACGGACATCAAAGTCCAAGGCCAATCCCTCAACACAGTGCATAGCTTCAAAAATTTAGGAGCCATTGTATAAGACAATGGGTCCCGACAGGAAGTCCTCTCCAGAATGACACAAACAACTGCGGCCCTGACAAGGTTGAAGCCCATTTGGAAAGACAGGACCATCAGTCTACATTCCAAAGTAAGACTGCTGCGTCCGTTTGTCATTTCCATCTTCCTATATGCTTGCGAAGCATGGACTCTCACAGCAGATCTACAACGAAGAATACAAAGCATAGAGATGAGGTGCTACAGAAGACTTCTGGGCATTTCCTATACCCAGCACATCACCAACGACAAAGTCCGACAGACCATCACACAAGCCATTGGACAACACGATGACCTGCTCACAGTGGTGAAGAAACGAACACTCCGATGGTATGGCCACGTCACCAGATCATCAGGTCTTGCAAGGAGGTAGAAGAAGAGGGAGACCGAAAAAGAGGTGGGAGGACAACATCCGAAAATGGACTGGTTTGACACTGAGCGAAGCCATCAGGGTTGCTGAGGATAGAGAAAGATGGAGTATGCTGGTTAAACGATCATCTGTGGTCCCCCTATGACCTTCGAATTACGGGACAGGATAGGATAGGAACTATACTTTCGAAAGAATGTGTGTTTGTTTGTTTGTTGCTGTATGCTTTTTTTTATTGGGACAACACTCACTGTGAAAGTTAAAAGGATCTGTCGAGGAGAGAGGGTGTGGTGAGGGTAGACGTGGAGGTGGGGAGGGGGAGTGAGGCGTCAAAGTGGATCTCTTTAAAGAGAAAAAGTCAGCAAGAGACTTAGAGAGTCGTTGGCTGCTAATCAAGCCCACGCCTGGACTGAACGAGTGCCTTCATTATTATATTACGACCTGTTGTTTCATGTAATCATGCGTGGCAGCAAGACGATATCTAGTAAGATCCAGTACATGTACTTTATATATATATATATATATATATATATATATATATATATATATATATATATATATATATATATATATATATATATATATATATATATATATATATATATATATATATATATATATAAACAAGAAAAATAATTATCCTGCTCTCAAAGGTGGACAAAAGTGAGACATAGTGACTTTCAATTCCATGTGCTTCTCATCAAGCTAAAAGAGCTCAAAAAGCAGTAGAATTGCATTCAAAAAGCCTGGTTCTCCTGACGCGTTTCGATCTTTACCAAAGATCTCATCAGAGGAGGTTTGGCCCTGAATGCATAGACTACACTAAGTGCAGTCCATATGTACTGCATGGGTAGTCACAAAGACACCCGTTATAATTATTTGAAAACCATTTTCAAAGTAATTCTCTTGGTCGGCCCTGGTAACTAGGGTATTTTCATAGTGAGACTGGCTTCTTCCTACTGTGAACTTCTCAACGGTTGGTAAAGATCGAAACGCGTCAGGAGAACCAGGCTTTTTGAATGCAATTCTACTGCTTTTTGAGCTCTTTTAGCTTGATGAGAAGCACATGGAATTGAAAGTCACTATGTCTCACTTTTGTCCACCTTTGAGAGCAGGATAATTATTTTTCTTGTTTAAATTAAATTAACTTGCCTCCCTTGGCGTGTTTTTATTCCTTGTTCCTTAATGGTTGCTGTACGGTGCTAGCCATTTAGAGAGAATTTATAATAAATTATATATATATATATACACACAATACAGCTTTTAGGAAGTTTGTGGGTACGGATCGTTACGGCGGAAAAATGGCAGCGAAGCGAGGCGCCACCCTTCTTTCCCGATTGTAGGAAAAAAATGTCACAGGAAAAAAAGTCACGGAAAAAAAGTCACAAAATTGAGCAGGAAAAAAAGTCACAGGAAAGTCACAATCGGTCAAATCCAGTTCAAGTCAACACTATTTATTTACTTTGTATTACTTAAGAAGGATTTTTTAAAGTATGTTTACAATTATTACTGTAATATTAAATAAGGCATTTAAATCACAACCATTTAACAAAGTTTACAAGATTGAAATGAAATTCCGTTTTTGCTTTCTTTTTAAGACATGGACAGTAAATTAATAGTTAAATCTGTATATGATACTACGACAAACCATAGGATTTTCAACAGGTGAAAATGAAAAATCAATATTTTCTTTATAAAAAATGGAAATTTAATCAAACTAACAACAATAAATAAAAATAAATAAATAAAATACAAGTCAATGTCGTAGATTCCAAACAATTAGTTTTAGATTTGTTTTTCAACTGAGCAGGATAACAGCCCAAAAACAAAATGCCAATGAGAGAGAGAGAGAGAGAGAGAGAGAGAGAGAGAGAGAGCTGTGAGTTTGTGTTCTGCTTGATAACATTTCTACACCCATAACATGACAGAGTGGGAGAGAGTATTACGTTGAAACGCGCA
This sequence comes from Oncomelania hupensis, assembly GCA_036898135.1. Classification (NCBI taxonomy): domain Eukaryota; kingdom Metazoa; phylum Mollusca; class Gastropoda; order Littorinimorpha; family Pomatiopsidae; genus Oncomelania; species Oncomelania hupensis. The sequence goes on from CM072515.1 coordinate 10,191,199, forward strand.
CGATAGTTCGTGTGTGACGTGCACAATAACAGAGTGTATTTACGTTTGATTTGATTTTGAGTTGTTGTTAGGAGAAGCTTTGTATAACGTTGATAATTTTCGTTAGTCGATATTATTGGAGAATTCTCTAGATTTGCTTGTTTATTGTCGATCGAAGCTTCGTGATAGGTGTAGATATTTGAGAAAATTCTTGGACTGTGAAGAAAGATGTATGACGTAATACAGTGATGACGAAGTTTAGTTTGATTGGTTGTAACGCGTCACTAGGGAACATTCTGACGTTATCTCGAGTTTAGAGAAAAACTATATAATCGATGCACTGTGAAAAGTTGAAAAAGTGAAAAGTGGAAAAGCGATTGTCTGCAGTTGTTGATGTACGCTGAATAAAATTGGAAAACTTCATACGACGACTCCGTGCCTTGTTGCTGAGTGAACGGGTTGCGTGGATAAACGAATCTGAGTTACACTTATCAGGATTTCAGCACTGGGGCTGAATCAACTACTGATAGAAAAACACCATAGAGTGTAACAGAGAGGGAGCTCTTTTATTCTGTGACCTTTTTTCCTGTGACTTTTTTTCAATTGCCTCTCTCCCACCCACCCCTCACTCCCCCTTTTTTTGCAGCTCCATCCTTCTCACCCATCTCTCTTGCTCTCTGTCTCTCCTCACTGTATAAGGGGACGGGTTGGAAGTTTAGACTGTCTGTCTGTATCTGTCTGTCTGTCTCTCTCTCTCTTTCTCTGTGTACGATATTTTTCAAAATATAATACATTTTATATATACATAAATTTTCTTCTAAACAAATACTGATTCTGAGTATCTTCCCCCTCCCTCCCCCCCTCCCTCCAACGGTTTCTCTTTCTCTGTAACTTAAGCTAAACCCCACTGAAAATGAACACCAACCTCAAAACGGCATCTCCCACCTGACACTAAAAGATTCATAAGCATGCAGCCCTACTAGGACAAAGTGCCACCGTCCAAATCCCGTGTACATTGGGGGTGCTGAGCATCTGCTATCATCCAACAATGATCCCCTCAGACGCTCTCTACTTTCGGGCCAAACTGTAATAGAAATATCTCCCGTCCAAATGCCCTTCCATATTGAACACTGCCTTAGCTGCAGTTACGTCCCTTGGCTTTTGTTTCCATCTCACAGCTGCACTCACGAGGGTCGAACTTTTGACAGAATAATCTCCCGTCATACTTTCAGGGAGGCCTGGTAACTCGGGTAATAAGGAGCTGGTTTTCTCTGCTGAAGATCGCGGATTCGAACCCCGCGTGGCATAAACTTAGCAACGAGACTTTTCAGGACACCGAGAGTTTTCTCCGGGTACTTTGGTTTCCTCCCTTTAGTAATGGTATTAGATACAACCAATCTAAAATATAACAAATTTAAAAAAAAAAAAAAAGTTTTCTATTCCGACTTCTGTCACAACGATTTCTTTAGATCGCCGCACGGTGCGTGATAGCAAAACTGTTTGTTTTTTTAAATTCATGTTCAAATCTAACTTGTCATACAATTATCCTATACTATCCTGTCCCATAGCTCGAAGATCTTTTAACCATTCTCAAATGCTGTCCACCCACCTCTTTTCTGTCTCCCTCTTCTTCTGCCTCCTTGCACCATGCTTTGCAGGGTGGTCTTTTCAAGGCATGATGATCTGGTAACGTGGTCATTCCATCGGTGTTTGCGTTTTTTAACCATTGTGGGCATGTGATCATGTTGTACAATGGCTTTGGTGATGGTCTGTGGGACTTCGTCGTTGGCGATGTGCTGGGTGTAGGAAATGCCCAGAAATCTTCCGTAACACCTCATCTCCATGCTTTGTATATTATTTGCATGCTAAAACCAGGACCATCAGTCTACATTCCATGGTAAGGCTGCTGCGCTCCTTTGTCATCTCCATTTTCCTATATGCTTGCGAAACATGGACCCTCACAGCAGATCTCCAAAGAAGAATACAAAGCATGGAGATGAGGTGCTACAGAAGATTTCTGGGCATTTCCTATACCCAGAACATCACCAACGACGAAGTCCGACAGACCATCACACAAGCCATTGGACAACACGATGGCCTGCTCACAGTGGTGAAAAAACGGAAACTCCGATGGAATGACCACGTTACCAGGTCTTGCAAAGACCATCCTGCAAGGCACAGTGCAAGGAGGTAGAAGAAGAGGGAGACCGAAAAAGAGGTGGGAGGACAACATTCGAGAATGGACTGGTTTGACACTGAGCAAAACAATCAGGGTTGCTGAGGACAGGGAAAGATGAAGTACGCTGGTTAAACGATCGTCTGTGGTGCCCGTACGACCTCCGAGTTATGGGATAGGATAAGGAGAAGGATAATGAAAAAAGAATAACAATTTTTTTTTGGGGGGGAACAGGTGCTGGATTCTAACGGGTGCATAGCTCCCTCGGCCCTTCTCTCTCTCTCTCACTCACACACACACGCGCGCGCGCGTATACACACACACACACCCGATATTTCAGACAATAAAGAAGATGGACAATAAAGGAGAGGTTAAAGGAGAAGGAGAAAATGGGGGCTTATGAAGTACTATTTCCTGATTTTAACCAACATACACACTCACATGTGACACCACAAACACTCACATGTGACACCACAAACACTCACATGTGACACCACAAACACATGAGACACCACATACACACGTACACTCACATGGGACACCACATACGCACTAAACTTACAAAAGAATTGGTTTTACCATTTTACTGCTATGTAGGGTCTATGTTGAAAGTGTGTGTGCTGTTTGGTGGCATACTGCAGCTGGGGAAGGGTTGGCAGTGTATAGGTGTGATAGTTGCTGATTGTTCGTCACCTTGCTTACCAGTGATGTAGTGTGCGTGGTGTGCTACTGTCTGTGGAAATAAACGCGTGCGCGATTTTACAGTTCACGAGAACGTTATTTTAATAAAATTCATAATAATAATAATAATAATAATAATAATAATAATAATAATAATAATAATAATAATAATAATAATAATAATATCAATAATTGAGCAGAAAAAATTAAGACACGTGTCTGCCAATGTCAAATATGGGACATTGTCCCTTGCCTTCAATGAAATCATAGTTCAAATAACGATCTGTTAACCAAATGAGGCCATAGATGTATTATCCAACTTAGCAATACTTAGATATAGCGCTTCAATAACGACTTGAAAAATTAGCACCAGTCAAAGATAGCGCTTCAATACCGACTTGTCAACTTAGCACCAGTCAAAGATAGCGCTTCAATAAAGACTTGTCAAATTAGCACCAGTCAAAGATAGCGCTTCAATAAAGACTTGTCAACTTAGCACCAGTCAAAGATAGCGCTTTAATAAAGACTTGTCAAATTAGCACCAGTCAAAGATAGCGCTTCAATAAAGACTTGTCAAATTAGCACCAGTCAAAGATAGCGCTTCAATAAAGACTTGTCAACTTAGCACCAGTCAAAGATAGCGCTTCAATAAAGACTTGTCAACTTAGCAACAGTCAAAGATGGCGCTTTAATAAAGACTTCTCAAATTAGCACCAGTCAAATATAGCGCTTCAATAAAGACTTGTCAAATTAGCACCAGTCAAAGATAGCGCTTTAATAAAGACTTGTCAACTTAGCAACAGTCAAAGATAGCGCTTCCATAAAGACTTGTCAAATTAGCACCAGTCAAAGATAGCGCTTCAATAAAGACTTGTCAACTTAGCAACAGTCAAAGATAGCGCTTCAATAAAGACTTGTCAAATTAGCACCAGTCAAAGATAGCGCTTCAATAAAGACTTGTCAACTTAGCAACAGTCAAAGATAGCGCTTCAATAAAGACTTGTCAACTTAGCAACAGTCAAAGATAGCGCTTCAATAAAGACTTGTCAAATTAGCAACAGTCAAAGATAGCGCTTTAATAACGAGTTTTCAAATTAGCAACAGTCAAAGATAGCGCCTTCAATAAAGACTTGTCAACTTAGCAACAGTCAAAGATAGCGCTTCAATAAAGACTTGTCAACTTAGCACCAGTCAAAGATGGCGCTTCAATAAAGACTTGTCAACTTAGCAACAGTCAAAGATAGCGCTTCAATAAAGACTTGTCAACTTAGAAACAGTCAAAGATGGCGCTTCAATAAAGACTTGTCAACTTAGCAACAGTCAAAGATAGCGCTTCAATAAAGACTTGTCAACTTAGCAACAGTCAAAGATAGCGCTTCAATACCGACTTGTTAACTTAGCACCAGTCAAAGATAGCGCTTCAATAAAGACTTGTCAAATTAGCACCAGTGAAAGATAGCGCTTCAATAAAGACTTGTCAACTTAGCACCAGTCAAAGTTAGCGCTTCAATAAAGACTTGTCAACTTAGCAACAGTCAAAGATAGCGCTTCAATAAAGACTTGTCAACTTAGCAACAGTCAAAGATAGCGCTTCAATAAAGACTTGTCAACTTAGCAACAGTCAAAGTTAGCGCTTCAATAAAGACTTGTCAACTTAGCACCAGTCAAAGATGGCGCTTCAATAAAGACTTGTCAACTTAGCACCAGTCAAAGATAGCGCTTCAATAAAGACTTGTCAACTTAGCAACAGTCAAAGATAGCGCTTCAATAAAGACTTGTCAAATTAGCACCAGTGAAAAATAGCGCTTCAATAAAGACTTGTCAAATTAGCAACAGTCAAAGTTAGCGCTTCAATAAAGACTTGTCAACTTAGCAACAGTCAAAGTTAGCGCTTCAATAAAGACTTGTCAACTTAGCAACAGTCAAAGATAGCGCTTCAATAAAGACTTGTCAACTTAGCAACAGTCAAAAATAGCGCTTCAATAAAGACTTGTCAACTTAGCACCAGTCAAAGTTAGCGCTTCAATAAAGACTTGTCAACTTAGCAAAAGTCAAAGATAGCGCTTCAATAAAGACTTGTCAACTTAGCAACAGTCAAAGATAGCGCTTCAATAAAGACTTGTCAACTTAGCAACAGTCAAAGATAGCGCTTTAATAACGAGTTTTCAAATTAGCAACAGTCAAAGATAGCGCTTCAATAAAGACTTGTCAACTTAGACAAAGATAACGTTTTAATAACGACTTGTCAACTTAGCAATAGTTAAAAATATCGCTTCCATAATGACTTGTCAACATAGCAACAGTCAAAGGCAGTGCTTTAATAACAACTTGTCAACTTAGCAACAGTCAAAGAGCGCTTTAATAACGACTTGTCAGCTTAGCAACAGTCAAAGATAGCGCTTTAATAACGACCTGTCAACTTAGCAACGGTCAAAGATAACGCTTCAATAACATCTTGTCAACCATGTTAATTTTACTAAGATCTAGAAAATAAATCGCAGATAAGAACAAAATGGTGAATTCTTGCTGCTGTACCAAGATACACAATTCTGCTATCGTTAAAATTAAAGAATGTCAACTGAGGAACATTCTGACCTGACCTTACAGGTCCAATGTTGAGAGTTATTGACCCCGATTATGCCCCGTTCCAACATCGACACCTTCCCTCAACCCTTATTTACACGTCGTGGCCAGAAAACTATTCATGTCACGCAAATAAGAGAGTACTCCCATTAGGACGTTGTGGATAGACACTTTCCAAGCATAATATTTTGATGTCTCAGTAGATAGAGTCGAGTTATCCAGGTAGGTACATTCTGTGATTTTCTTTAAACGAAAGCTATGTACGAAAGCTATAGAGGCACGGTGGTCTAATGGTAGTGCTTTGGCTTGCGGATCTTAAGGTCCCGGGTTCTAGCCCTGTCCGGGCCATTGTGTTGTGTCCCTGGGAAAAGACACTTTACTCCCGTTTCCTACTCCTTCGGATGAGAGTATAAACCGAGGTCTAGTCTGTGTGTCGCATACATTCCATCATAACGGACTTTAAAAGATCCTGACGCTCATGTCCTAGACGGGTGAGTGCCGGTAACAAGAACACACCCAGCATGCACTTGGTCCTTCTCCCCCATCCCTGGATGGCCAGGATAGTGCTCAGTTATCCGGGCGTCAGACCATGCGCCCAAAAGCTGCGGGTGGGCGTCTCGGGCGGTTTGAGTCACATCCTGTATCGCCCAGCGCCTCGAGTCTGGTCAAGTACGGCGAGATAAGTGCGCTATAAAAATCCTCAAAAATATAAATAATTATAATAATGTACGATTTAGTCACCTTCCCATGCAAATGTAGATACCAAGTATATTAGACACCGTGGAATGAAACTTTAGACACCTCGCAAGGGCAGTGAACTCTAAACAGGGGTTGCAAAGCCAGACACCTGCGCACAACTGAACAGAGACAAAAATAGATTTTGTAGCTGTTGATCGGTATGAAGCCTGACTCAAAAGAAAGGTGGTGTAATTTATTTTTTTCAATCCACGCTTCTCTGGAAATACTTTGAAATAATCGGGTAAAAATCCTAACGAGCAAAATGTCGGTCTGTCTGTCGGTTGGTCCGTCGGTGGGGTGGTCAGTCGATCCGTTGGAAGACATATCTCAAAAACCACTGAACGGATTTTGACCAAACTTCATAGGGATATTACCTAGCTTAGATTCCTGCCTCTGAACGGATTTTGACCAAACTTCATAGGGATATTACCTAGCTTAGATTCCTGCCTCTGAACGGATTTTGACCAAACTTCATAGGGATATTACCTAGCTTAGATTCCTGCCTCTCGTGCCATCATACCATCGTGCCGTCGTGCTCTACCGCAAAGTTCAAGGTCACTGGAAGCATCTTGTTGTTAAACTCACATTGCTCAATATCTTAAAAACGACTGAGGTGATTTTGTTTAGTTCTGGTATACGGGTACTTCGAAGCTTGGTCCATCCTTCAGTGGTAGTCTGGTTGCAGGTCAGTCCATCTCTCTGAATTTTACTCTGTGTGTGTGTGTGAGTGTGTGTGTGTGTGTGTATGTGTGCGCGCGCGCGCTTGTGTGTGTGTGTTCTAAACAATTTTTTTGTTTTAACTCAAGAATAACTAAACCGAAATTCATTGTTAATACTTTGTGGAAACTTTAATTACTGCTAAGCGTGTTAGATCATTCGTATTTTAATTTTCTCGAAGTTCAAGGTCATTGCACTTCACCATTTGCTAAACAGATTTTGCACTGTATCTAAAACATGCCTGAACGGATTTGTTAAATTTACAAATTTGCTGATTGGATTTTTGTTGTCGTTGTTGTTGTTGTTATTGTTGTTGTTTGGTTTGTTTGTTGCTTGTAGACATTTCAGATGGTGGTCTATCATTTTCTGTTTTTTGGTTTCCTTCGTTAGGATAAAGTCGAATCGCAACACTGTCAAGAAAATAAACTTTTGGAATAGTTTATTTGTCTGCTATGTGTGTGTGTCTGAAAATACATTTAAATTGGCTTGCCATCTTGTTTTTAATTCTTGTAAGTTATATGCATCTGATCATGAGTGAGAGCACGCACACACACATATGTACATGTACACGTGGCACACACACACACACACACACAATGACTGGCTGTAATCCATTATTAAAAAGAGGAATAAAGCAAACAATTTGAGACACACACACACACACACACGCACACACAAAATGTACATGTGTCACAGCATTTGTCATATTTGTAAGGGTATCACAATATTGTGTATCAAGACCTTAACCAAACTAAAATGAATGAATCACTGAGAACATTTAAGATCGCACGTGTAATCGCAGAACGTAGTGTATCTAAGCTTTGATTGGATAAAATCAATGTCTTTCAAACTGGATTTGTTTTTTGGTGATGCAAAACAACGCCATCTATGTTCTGCTAGTCTGACCGGAAACATAAGCTTCCATCCAATCACGTGACTAGTGTAAATAAAAGCAGGCAGGGAGACGCAGCCTCCAGAATTGTCGCTGTGATTATTGTAGTTTAATTTCCACGCCTGTGCTTTTTCAAACTGTCCAGATTTCCACTCCTGGGCTTTTTGTCGAATTTCAAGTATATTCTTTCCTGTTTCAGCAATCGGGTATGTTTTGGTATTTAGAAACAGTTAATTCACTCGTTGTTGTTGTTGTTGTTGTTGTTGTTGTTGTTGTTGTTGTTGTTGTTGTTGTTCTTTCCAAACATTTTTGTTAGTTAGTCATTGTTTATATGGTCCAGCGCACTTCAAAGAGCCAAATCGTGACCCACAAATTGGTTGAAAGAATTCTCACCCCCGATCCTTATAAAAGATCTGCTGAAACAACCCTAATGGTAACACGGAAGGCACTCCACCAGCCATTCACTTTATAATAAAGGCATCCCATTCAGGGGACGCTGAGGCTGTACTCTAATTTAGCGAACCCCTGTTTATAAAAACAAAATAAAATAAAAACATTATTATAAAATATTAAGAAAATGCATACATATAAAATGGCCACATTGCTAAATAATAAAACCAAAGAAAGCCCTAGTGATTTTTTTAAAACATATATTAGCTACTTTTTGTGATGTATATGAGGCTTATGATAACGTCTGGCAGTCACGTTTACTTTACAAATTAAGAATCATATAAATATCTGAGGTAATGTTTCAGTACTTCAAAAAATATTTATCACAGAGCTATAAAATTATGAGCACGAGTTGGCAAAGTATAGTCTGCCTTTAAAAATAGTAATTAGGGGATTCCTCAGAAATCAGTCCAACATCGCAAAAGCATGTCAACAAAACAGTGGCACAGTATGCTATGTAGCTATTTAGAATTGATAGCAATTTAAAGAAAACTACATGTAAGAGAGTTGTAAATTACGTGTAAAAGATTTATCAAATAGAACTCAATAAATCCAATTGTTTTAGAAGAAAAAATGGTCTCGAATTATCTGCAGAAAAAACTAACAAACAAACACCCTGCCCGATGTTATTACAATGGAAAATTTCAAAATGCCTATCGAGATTGGTACCTGACTGAAAACTTTAAATTTTATTTGTAAAAATTTAATTTTTTAAAAACTTTTTTTATTCTTTAAAACATACATGCAGATAATATATTTTCCATTTTCAAATGCTAAATGAGGATGGACATATAAGAAGAAAATGTTACAACATAAAAAGAAGAATTATTGACCTTTATGTCACATGTATAAAGTCATACTCTTTGGATGTCTATTTCTTTCGCAATAATATCTACATACATATTTGGTATTTTAGAAAAATGAAAAAAGAAAGTAGAAAGGTGGGGAGAATAGAGAGAGGGGGGGAAGGAGGAGAAAAGAGAGAGAGATAGAAAGAGGGAGAAAAAGATTGAGTTAGAAAGAGAGAGCACCATGGGTCATTATCATTTTACAAAATATACAAAACCAGGATTAGCACGCAGTGAAAAATACATGTATACATTTAAACTAGTATATATAAGCGCTTATATATCGTCAAACGGGTGCCATTCTTGTACACATTTTTGATATCTCATTTGCCATATATTTTTCTTCTTCATATCGGCTTTTTACAGCTGTAAAGGACCTATAAATTTTTTTTTCTATTTTGCATTTATAAATGAATGATTTTGATAATAAAATTAACAAATCTAATATTGTGTCCTTTCTTATATTTAATTCGCAGCCAAATATTATGAGATGTTCGCTGAAGTGGAAAGCAATAGCATTATAACACTTAGAATTTAGTGCTCTCTCAAAGTCAGTCCAAACATCTAAAGAAAAGGTGTTGCACATTTTCCCTTTCATTTTCAAAAAAAGTACCATTAATACTCTGTTCAACTCCAATACTAGATAATACTATATTGGTTCCTATTATTCTATGAATTATTCTAATTTGCAGCCACTTCAATTTGATTTCCCTAATTTCCTGTGCTTTCTTAAATATTATTTTCCATTCAACTGTACGCACTATTCTCCCGTCCCAGTTTTTACAACAGTTAGGTTTTACATCATCTTTGACTAATGTATCATATAATATCCTTGCACCTCTCGGAGTTGTACCAATAAGTCTCAACACTTTACTATTTTTATAATCAGCGACATCGGCGGTAGCCAGTTGCAGTCCACACCGGCGAACATATCTCTTAACAGCCTCTACATAGCCATTATACACTAAAAAATTAGTAGTAATATTATATTTGTTAACAAACACTTGAAAATGTTTTAAAAAAATGTCATTGTTATTTAACAAACTTCCAATTATATATGCACCTTTTTCAATCCAGTCTGGAAAGTAAATTGTTTTATTTTCAACGAAAATATTATTACAAAATAATGGCTCTGATAAAATTTCCTCAGCGCAGTCAAATCTAATTTTATCTCCCAGAATGTCATACGCCCTAAGAACATTATACCAGAATGGATTACAATTTTCTTCCATACACAATTTGTTACCAAGCTTATTAATTAATAATACCTATTCATTTACAGTTTCAATTATATTTTTCCATTTATGTTTAGTCTTCGTCAACTTTCTGATCCAAGTTATTTTTAATGCATTCATATAATGGCGTACATCTGGAATGCCAATACCTCCATCAGAGATATTTTTCATTGAGGACTTTTTAGAAATCTTAGAGTTTTTATTATTCCAAACAAATGTAAAAATACTTTTTTGAATAGAATTGACAATTCCAACTGGCGTTAACTGACGTTTTAAATATATCTTATATAGTATATTAATTTCTATAAATTTTGCTTCAAAATTTAATTTAACACAGTCTTTTAAGTCATTTGTAAAAATAATTCCAAGTATTTTAAATGTCTCTGGGTTCCATTCCATGCGCAGACGGGGCATGTAAACAATACGAGAATTCTTATTACTACCTAACCAGATTGCGCTACTCTTGTCTGTATTTAAAACTAAGCCAGAAAAAGAGCCAAAACGTTCAATAGTATTTATAGAATGTCTAAATGAATTTTCGTCTCCTTCTAACATTATTTCAGTATCATCTGCATATTGCGAAATTTTACTTTCGTTAATATTAATTTTTATACTTTTTAATTTTTTTTATTTTGCTTAATCATAACTGCCAAAATTTCTACACACATAATAAATAAATAACATGAAATTTGGGTCTCCCTGTCTACAGCCCCTCTGCACATGAAACCATGACGTTAGACCTCCATTCACAGTTACTGCGGATTTAATGTTGTAATAGAAGGTAGCAATCCATTTACTGAAGTCAGGACCACATCCAAAAGCATTTAGCACTTTAAACATAAAATTCCAACTTAAAGAATCAAAGGTTTTTTCGAAATCTATGCAAAGAAGAAGGCCAGGTTTATTATGTATTTGTAAATAATCGATAATATCATAAATTAAACGAATGTTGTCACCTATATATCAATCCCGCATAAAACCAGTCTGGTCTTCAATAATGATAGTCTGAAGGTAACACTAACTTAAGTCTGTTAGCAATGCACGATGAAGCAATTTTATATATTACGTTTAATAAGGAAATAGGTCTCCAGTTTTTTTATGAACTCCTTAGGCCTTAAAAAAATTCATTTAATTTTAATTTTAAATTGGAACTGAATATCAAAGCTAGTAAAATATTAAATTTGTAAAAAATACTTTGCCTACAACCATGGAGTGAAGACACAAAATACTTTAATTCCTTTGGCAAGGTGTGAATTAGTCGCTCAGTGGAGAGGTCGCTGGTTTCCTTTGCCGAAGATCGCGGGTTTGAACCCTACGTGGGACGAACTTAGGAGACTGAGGTACGGGACTTTTCAGGACACCGAGGGTTTTCTCCGGGTACTTCGGTCTCCTCCCTCCATTCAATAATGGTATTGAATGCAATCTAAAATTTAAAAACTAAGAGTTGATTTTTATTTTGGATTCAGCGATCTCTTCAGATTGCTGCGCTTTGAGTTCGATTGACGAAAATGCGTGTGATAGCATCCGGCATTAGTAGTAGTAGTAGTAGTAGTAGTAGTAGTAGTAGTAGTAGTAGTAGTAGTAGTAGTAGTAGTAAGCCTAATGTGATCTGCACTTACACAGGGACAGAAATTATTTTTTTTTAACATCTTTTTCGTTATTCAAAAATTGTTAAAAGTGTTTAAAATAAATCAGTAAAACGTGCACTTAGGAGTTTTATTGCACTTAAATACGACGCCAGGAGTCACACAAAAGTATGTCACGTTAACCAAGGCTATAAAATATAAAACATCCAATTATATGACGTATTGGACGTATTCTATTTAATTATAATTATTGTATAGTATTTTTGGTACTGGTTATTATGTGTTCTACTTTGTGGTCTCGGAGCGGGAGCGGAAAGGGGAATTGTTGCCATATTGGATTGATAAAAATCAAATTAAAATTGAAATGGATTGCAGATACTGAAATACAATAATTAAATTTTAACCGGAAATGGATTACATTAAAAGTAACTTAAAGAGTAGGCCTAGAATACAGCACAATTATAAAGGCATCGCTCTTCGGACGAGAATATAAACCGAGGTCAAACATGTGCACGCCAGCACTCCATCGTACGGGCTTGGGAAGGATCCTGATGCTCAATCCTAGATGGGTGAATGCCAGACACGTAAACTCCCGTGCATCAAGCAAAAGGTTACATTCCCATCTGTCCTTTATGAGCGCCCAGTGGTCGGTGGCGTTGGACGGTGCGTACCAGGCAGCGTGTGGGCGAGTTGGGCGACTGGAGTTAGATCCTGTTTTGGGTCAGCACCTCGAGCAGCTCTGTGAGCTGATGAAGGGGCTAGGCTATGTTTTAAAGAAAGAAGAAATCATTCAATCATGGATCACCTGTAACCTGCTTGAATAAAACTATCCTCTGCAAACCATAGAAACTGGCAACACTGGGCGCACAGTTCAGTTCAGCATTTTGAAGTTAACCTCTGTTCACTAACTGTAGATAATGTTAGACAACAGAAGATAGGGGAGGGGGGGGCAAATACAATATATATTTAAAAACAATTATAACAATCTACCAACAGGTAATTTTAGAATAACGTGAACACTATTAATGATATCTAGATGATATAAGATGTCTTTCTTTTGGGCCTACAGTAAAAATGGTCGTGCTGTGGCTTCTGCTGATCTTTGGTGTTGCTGTTGCTGGGGTCAACCACAAGTCGTTGAGCAGCTCTCCAAAACGAGTTTACAAGCGGGCTTTTGGCCGACCCTTACCCCGGCCAACTCTGACCCCGCCGGCAAAATTTGGCTCATTCTTATACCCGCCAACTTTGAACCTGTCGCCAAGATTTCCAATAAGATATGGTTAAACTTCGCAAATGCAAGATGATCAGGGTCCGGCGACAAGTTTAAACTGTCGAAATCCATGAATAAAACCCATTGCCATTCAAAAATTATGCGTGTGTTTGTATTTTGTTTAGCTGTCATCGTGTGTGCGTGTGTGTGTGTGTGTGGGTGTGTGTGTGTGTGTGTGTGTGTGGGTGGGTGGGTGTGTGTGTGTGTGTGCATTCATCATAAATCATTGTTAAAGGTAGGTGTGCGTGTGCGTTCTTCATAATCATTGTTAAAGATATATATATATATAAAAGAGAGAGAGAGAGAGAGAGAGAGAGAGAGAGAGAGAGAGAGAGAGACGTTACTATATACACAATCATTGTTAAAGATATATATATATATATATATATATATATATATATATATATATATATATATATATATATATATATATATATATATATATATATATATATATATATATATATATATATATATGTATATATATATATATATTTGTGTGTGTGAGTGTGTGTGGGGTGTGTGTGTGTGTGTGTGTGTGTGCGTGCGTGCAGGGGTGTATGTATATGTTGCCAATGAATATTGTTTTTTAGGCGTTTTTTTTTCTTTTTAACCAAGCGACACGCCAAATTTTCATAATCTTTTTATGAATAAAGATTTTTTGACTTACTGTGTATTAAATCTATCTATTTTAAAGTAACCATGATTGTGCTTGGAGCACTTAGGCTATATGCTAGCAAACTTGCTGCCGTCTCTGCTTTGTGTTTGTATTTTGTGAGTGAATGTGTGAGTGTGTGTGTGGGTGTGTGTGTGTGTGTGTGTGGTGTTTGTGATGTTTGTGTCTCTCTGTGTGTGGTGTGTGGTTGTTGGATGAGGATAAAAAGAATGCATGTGTGTGTGTGTTTTTGGTTGTGTGTGTGTTTGTGTGTGTGTGTGTGTGCGTGCTTGGTGTGGTGTATGTAGTCGTGTAAGGCGTGTCTCCTCTCACCTCCACCACTCCCCACCCCCACCCCCCAACGGGTGCGTTGGCTAAAGTAGTGTAAAACTGTCAGTACTTTGTTCTATTGCAGCAGTAATCTTGGGGTTGATTAGAAGCTTGTATGGCCAATGAGTCAATCAGTCAGTCAGGCAATTGGTTGACTGCTTGTTTTGTTTGTATTGAAGCTTTGTTGGTTAGATTTGGAGTGGAAGTCTTCCTTTCCAAAGTGCAGGTGCCCCTGGAGCCAGTTTTATAAAGGCGCGGTCTATTGACTGGCGGTCGAGTGACCGCCGAGTTGGCCGAGTTGGCCGACTGCGGTTGTTCGACTACCGACTGTTTTTTGGGTTTTATGAGTACATCACCTCTCGTCGGTTGACTTCGCAGTCGGCCGACGCCACAGTCAGCCGACATGGCTGGAAGTAGACTATTTTTAGCAACATTGTATCGATAATTGTGTTTCCGAGCGTCCATTAAAGGCTGAAGGCGTACGTGTAATTTGAACAAGAAGTATTTATTGAGAATTAAACTGAAGAGGCCATTGTCCAACAAGACGCAAAACCAGACTCTCACGCATGCGAAAAAGACTACGTCACTTTTCCTTAGACTACGTCACTTTATGTTATGGTCTGAAATCACCGCTGAACGACAGTCAAAACTTAGCAAAACTTGATCGATCAACGAGAAGATGTCGGAAGATTCTTTTAATCAAGCATCACAAGCACCGAGTTTTACTGACACTGAAATTCGAGCTCTGATATCCTCGTATGTCAAGAGAAAAGATCTTCTTGAAAAGAAGCACTGCCCAGCCGTAACAGAGCAAAAAAAGAAAATGGCCTGGGAAGACATTGCTGTGGATGTAAACGCTGCTGTGGGTGGAGGAATTCGTACTGTGGCTCAAATTTTAAAAAACGTTAAGCGATCTCCGGAAAAATGCTAAAAACTGGGTCGCTTTCATGAAGTATCCCAAGACAGGAGGTGGAAAACCCAAACCAAAGCTTTGGTATTACGATATGGTGCTAGACCTTATTGTCGGCAGGGAGTCACCTGCTGTGACCTATGTGCGAGGTAGGCATAATTTAGCTTTTCCTTATTTTTTACTACCTCTACGTATTTTTCATCTTAAAGGTTTAGTTGCACATTGGAAAGTGGTTAGGGTGGTGGTGGGTTGCAGTAGTAACGTATTATTAATTTGATCAGTGTACACTGTAGTACTAGTAGTGTTTATATCATGTTAGTTAGGTATATTTATAGTGTGTATAGGCCTATGTGTGATAGTTTGTGTGATTAACGCTTAGATCCTAAGGGTATGCGCTTCATAAATGCTAGTTATTATTGTAATTAATGTTATTTATTAACTTATCTCCTTCCCCCCCCCCCCACCCCTTCTAAAAAAAAGCGTAGCACAATTTATGTAATCATCTCTCTGGATTGTTCAACTAAAGGCCTTATTTGGTGTTAAAAAGTCAAAAACATAACACAGAAATATCAAATACAGGTTACTATTAATTGGATTTTTTTTTTAAATAGCAGAAAGACAATGTGCTAATTATGAAATGGCCAGAAACTGAGATTTTTGACATAAGACATAAGACATAAGACATAAGATTCTTTATTCGCTTCAAATGTAACACACAGAAGAATTTGCTTTGCGCGTCTGGGAATGGCATAAATCATTAAAAGTAACAATTAAAAACACAATTAAAAACACAATTGGTCCCGACATCTGTGAATATCTCGGGACCTAAAAACAATTTCTTCATTCACTCACATCCACAAAGCATCAGCGAACCGCACACAAATTTTGTCATGAAACGAAACAAAAAAGCAGACTACCAAAATAAGGAAAGAAAACAACAAAAAAGCAAGCGCTCACACATACACGCACACACACGCACACACACACACACACACACACACAGAGGGTGCATCCAGCTGCACAACCCCTCACGCATGCCACGTTCATAACTAAATAATATAGGCCTATTGTATGGTGTAGTTATGACATATAATTATAAAGGAGATACAGATCCAAGAAATAGAGTTAGTGATTTTAGCAGTCTAAGGGGAATCGGAATCACGCTGTGTCGCTGCCAGGTGTGACAAAATAAAGCTGTGAAAAGTGAAGTTACACACTGGATTACTTGGAATACTATTACTGGATGTACAAGTACCAGGAGGGATGAGAATGCTGAAATTCCACAAAGGAGGGTACGTTTTTCAAAATAAAAGTGAAAATGCAAAAAAAAAAATTATATATATATACATATAACATACAGACAGAAAATAAGCTAGGCAATCATTAAAAAAAACAAAAACAAAAAAAAACAAGGGAGACAATCACTGACACAGAAAAAGCTGATGAACTTTTTTCCCCCAAACAAATGTGCCTATTCACAAAACAAAAAGGAAAAGAACTATTAGCATTGCACAAAAGCTTATACCAATTAATTTAATAAAAATATAACCGATGCTGTGACACGCACATCTTTCCGGCAGGCTTTACAGAATGTAAACTCTTCACTTTCTTTTGACTTCTCCACTAGGCCTTCAAAATCCTTATCGGTTTCCCATTCAGGCATGTGCCTTCCTGGTCGTTTGAGTTTTTTTAGGTGGAGGCTTTGCCATTTTCTTTGTTCAACTCCGTCTGTCTCTCCCTCACAAAGACTGATAGTAGACTGAAGTTCTGAACGAACACGTGTTGCGGAAGTGCGGGGCTTTTACTAAGTGTCTTTAAACCGGACTCGACCGGAACAGACTACTTTCGCGCGAAAACCCCCTTGGTTAAAAAATATTATCGTCACTTTTGAAAAATTGCGTAGCAGCTTTGTGATACGCCGTAGCAATGGGAAAATGTTTAAAATGCGTAGCGCTACGCAAAAATCCGTAGCACTTGACAGGTATGAGGATATGTCATTGTTTGAGATTGTAAACAAAATAAAAAATTCATAAAAGAAAATGGGTAAAGAAGATAAATGATGCGTCATAAAATGATGATGTCATTAATATATATGGGTTAAATAAACTAGGACACCTCTAGAGTAGATTTGTATTTAACATTATAACAATGGCAGTGTGTGTAATTTTTGGTCATTTTCTGATGTACTTTGTCTTTCTATTACAATTTCAGGTGACTTGCAGTCAGCAGTCGGTGTAGAGCAAGAAATCAGTGGAATAGATCATTCTATTCTCCTTTCTCGTCTTGAAACTGTTTTTGGTGTTTGTTCATTAGCTCTTCGGTGGTTCACTTCCTATCTCCAAGACCGTACTCAGTATGTGTCTGCCAATAATTCCTCTTCAGTTCCTTCTCCGCTTCTCTATGGTGTGCCCCAGGGTTCCGTTTTAGGCCCTGTCTTTTTTATTATGTACACCACGCCCTTATCTACAATCATAAAACAGCATACTGCCAACCACCTATTATTTGCAGATGACACCCAACTACAGCAATCATGCAAGCCTGCAGACATTCACTCTGTTATACAAACACTTCAGAATTGCGCCACTGACATAAAAACCTGGATGAATGCAAACATGCTTAAATTAAATGATGACAAGACTGAGGCCCTTCTCTTCACTCGCTCTTCCGTCACTGATCTTTCTCTGCCTACCTCTATCACTGTTGGTTCTTGTGATATTTCTTTTTCTGACTCCGCTAAAAACCTGGGGTTCATCATGGATTCTACTCTCTCTATGAGACAGCATATCACTAGAGTCTGTCGGGTTTGCTACTTTGAGTTGAAGAGAATTAGTTCAATTAGGAAATTTCTATCAGAAGACGCCACAAAGACCTTGGTTACTTCCTGTATTCTATCTAGATTAGATAATTGCAATTCCCTTCTCATTGGCTGTCCAGATTCTATCCTCTCTCTGCTTCAAAAAGTTCAGAACTCTGCTGCCCGTCTTATCTTTAAAGTAAATCATCACCAACCCTCCACACCTCTCCTTGTTAAGCTATACTGGCTTCCTGTCGCGGAACGTGTTAAGTATAAAACTGCCTGTATCTACTACAATATTGTCATCGGTTCTGCTCCTTATCTATCTGACCTTGTCTCCCTTTACACTCCATCTCGTTCCCTTCGCTCATCCACTGACTGTCGTCTTCTCCGTCAGGGCCGTTACAAAAGAAAATCGCATGGTTTCCGCTCTTTTGCTGTCCACGGCCTTCACCTATGGAATTCTCTCCCCTTTCATGTTAGACATTCTACCTCCTGTGAATCGTTCAAATCCAACCTTAAAACGTATCTTTTCTCAAAAGTCTTTCAGCAGTATCTGTAGTTGTAAAAGGGGTTTGGAGGGGTGGGGGGGTTAAGTAGTAATTTAGTATGTGTTTGTCATATTGATTTACACAGCAGTAGTATGTACGCGTGAAAGAGTAACTTGTCTTATAATTATAGTATATGTATAGTGTGTATATGTGTTTGCGTAAGAAAGTGTGCGTGTATAGCGCTTAGATCCTTAGGGTAGGCGCTTTATAAATGCTAGTTATTATTATTATTATTATTATTATTATTATTATTATTATTATTAATATTATTATTATTATTATTTACAGAGCCAAATGAAGGTAACAATTAGAGTTAATGCTACGTTCACACACGTAAAATTGAATGCATGAGTAATATTTATAAAATAATAATAGTAATAATAATAATAATAATAATAATAATAATAATAATAATAATAATAATAATAATAATAATAATAATATAACAACAACATTAATAATAATAATAATAATAACAATAATAATAATAATAATAATAATAATAATAATAATAATAATAATAATAATAATAATAATAATAACAACAACAACAGCAATAATAATAATAATAATAATAATAATAATAATAATAATAATAATAATAATACAAAACAATTTTTTTAAAAATCTATTTATAAAATAATAATAGTAATAATAATAATAATAATAATAATAATAATAATAATAATAATAATAATAACAACAACAACAACATTAATAATAATAATAATAATAATAATAATAATAATAATAATAATTATTATTATTATTATTATTATAATATAACAACAACATTAATAATAATAATAATAATAATAATAACAACAACAACAACAACAACAACAACAACAATAATAATAATAATAATAATAATAATAATAATAATAATAATAATAATAATAATAATAATAATAATAATGATAATATGATAAAAAGTACAAAGGTACATCTAGTACTCAATAGTAGTAATAGCAGCAATAACTTTTTAAGAATCAATAATAAAATAATTATTACAGATAACAGTGTGTGTAGCATAGGTCATTGTCCTATACTTTCTTTCTCCTATTATTATTGCAGATGACCTGGAGTCCGCCGTTGATGTATTACATCAAGAAACCAGTGCAACACAGGCAAATGAAGGTAACAGTTGGGTTAATCCTACATTCACACACAAACGTGTACACACATTGCTCAATCAATCACATCAGATTACACACACACACAATTGCATAGATTCAGAGAGACAGATGAAAGAGAGAGAGAGAGAGAGAGAGAGAGAGAGAGAGAGAGAGAGAGAGAGAGAGAGAGAGAGAATAATAATAATAATAATAATAATAATAATAATAATAATAATAATAATAATAATAATAATAATAATAATAAGATTAATAATAATAATAATAATAATAATAATAATAATAATAATAATAATAATAATAAAATTATTAAATAAATAAATGATTTCTGAAAAGTGTGTGTAATTTAATTTAAGTTTTGGTTACTTTGTTTTTGTCATATTATTACAGATGACTTGGAATCTGCAGTTGATGAAAATGAGCAAGGAGGGAGTGGGACAAAGGCAAATGAAGGTAACATTTAGAAATAACCCTCATTCACACAAATTTTTTTGTTTGGTTTACTCATTGCTCTAGGTCCACAGACTACAGAAAGCCATATCAGGACCACTGCCCCCACCTGTATGTATGTATCATTTGTATGTGTGTGTCACATGTAAAATGACAATGTATTATATTATGTAAAATGTTTGTGGAAATAAATTATGTGATATGATAAACCCGTGTTTGTCAGTTTGATAACTGTAGAGTATGGCTTAGCATGGCTATTTCGGATGTTGAGTTTTAGCGTGAAGTCCGTGCAAAATGCAAGTTTTGAAGGAAGGTGAGCGATAGATTTCGAAAGCGCAGTAAGAATCGTCACTTCTTGGCCGTCTACTAGAGTAGAAACACGTTGTAACACGTTTGTGGATTCTCGCTAGGATTAGCGAATATTTGTGTTTGTGAAAACTGGCGTTTTAGTTCGTTATTTATGCATAAATAACGGAGCGCTGTTAAAATTATAATTATACTATTTCTGTGGCAGGGATAGGTTTGGTTTACAGCGTGTGCAGTTTTCAGTTGACAAAGCAAAGTGTTATGTAAAACTTCTGGACATTATTGCAGTGTCAGGTCAGGAGCTAGTGACAGTTGTGTCAGGACAGAACAGAACAATTTAGAATAAAAGCAGGTCTAGGTTTTTGGAATATAGTAGGCCTGGATTATCTGTGACACATGCATTCATTGGATACTCTTTTATAAAACAACATAATCTTTTGAGATTTTCTCTTTCCCGGATCCCTTGCCTGGGGAGATTTCCCTGATCCATAACCGTGGAAGAGGGGGAGGACCATACCACCAACCAACCAGCCGACCACACCATACCACACCATCCAATCAACCAACCGACCATCCATCCGCTGCCAACACTGCCAACCATACTACAACCAGCCCACCTCCTTCATCGTCAGCATCATCATCCTGTGCTGGGGCAACCACTACACTACAGTATTCAGCTAAGTTCTCCACTTTGCTGAAGCCTTCGGTATTTCCGATGTCCCCACCAGATGATGAAAAAAAGAACCGATCTGACTAAACTCTAAAGAAGTTGGGGTGCCAAATAAGACTGTAATTTAAAGAATATTTCAAGAATATTTCGGGGTTTTTGTACAGTTTTGAAACATTTTCGGCAGATTTTGTGGATCGAGGTCCAGTAGTGTAAATAATAACAACAAAAAGGGAAATTTTACACCGTTGTTTCGAGTTTCTTTACTTTACAACTTACCTTTTGTCTATACTTAACTTGTTCTTGGAACGAGACGTAGGAGGGTCTCTTCACAAAAACTCTAAACGTGACAGTGTGCAATATATCAATATGTTGTGTTTGTTTATTCATTGCTTAAGTTCCAGCAGTACTACATGAGCCGTATTAGGATCACTGCAATAACCTGTATGTATGTATCATTTGTATGTATACAATATATGAATGTTTTCTTTGTTTATTCATTGCTTAAGGTCCAGCAGACTACATGGGCCGTATTAGGACAACTCCCCCCATCTGTATTCAAGGCCCAAATTAAATCAACCCAAATGGTAACATTGAAGGCATTCTGATAGCCGGTCACTTTACAAATAAAGGCACTCCATGCGGGGGACACTGAGGCTATTACTCTAATTTATCGAACCCCCCCTTAAAAATAGAAATAAAACACATATTATATTAATAAATTCTAACAAAAACATACATAATAAATGCCTAAACTGCGAATTATAACTCCTCCTAGGGTGTCCTAGTGACCATTTAGCAAAATGTATCCAATACTAGCTAGTTGATTCAAGAAGCCCAACACACAGATGGGGAGTGTCAGAAAAGAATAAAAGACTTTCAAGAAAAAAAGGCAGGAGAATGGGCCAGTGAAGAAGAGGGATAGTAGATTGTTAGAACATACTAGATAGACAGAAAGAGGGTTAGTAGATTGATAGAACAGAATAGATAGACAGAACAAATAGAGCGACAGAAAGAGAACATTGCAAGCACTGAATTTCCAGAAAGTGGGGGTACTATTTATTACTTAAAGAAGAACCTCAACCCCAGTGCAATAATAATTGAAGGATTTAATTTAACCACAAGTATTACAGTATGTCTTTTACAGTTGCATAATGATTAGTCCTCGTAAGGTTTTCTTTCTTGTGAATTAACTGGACAATGTCTGATTTAATCACCTCTCTGTTGTGCAGGTAACAGAGAAAATGCGGGTGTGGCAATTCTGCATAGGCCGGTTACTCGAAAGCCTTCATCGAAAATATATATATATATATATATATATATATATATATATATATATATATATATATATATATATATATATATATAAAATATGTCACTATGTCTCACTTTTGTCCACCTTTGAGAGCAGGATAATTATTTTTCTTGTTTAAATTAACTTGCCTCCCTTGGCTTGTTTTTATTCCTTGTTCCTTAATGGTTGCTGTACGGTGCTAGCCATTTGGAGAGAATTTATATTAAATTTTATATATATATATATATATATATATATATCCTATCCTATCCTGTCCCGTAACCCGAAGGTCGTAGGGGCACCACAGATGATCGTTTAACCAGCATACTCCATCTTTCTCTGTCCTCAGCAGCCCTGATGGCTTCGCTCAGTGTCAAACCAGTCCATTCTCGAATGTTGTCCTCCCACCTCTTTTTCGGTCTCCCTCTTCTTCTACCTCCTTGCACTGTGCCTTGCAGAATAGTCTTTGCAAGGCCTGATGATCTGGTGACGTGGCCATACCACCGAAGTTTCCGTTTCTTCACCACTGTTAGCAGGTCATCGTGTTGTCCAATGGCTTGTGTGATGGTCTGTCGGACTTCGTCGTTGGTGATGTGTTGGGTATAGGAAATGCCCAGAAGTCTTCTGTAGCACCTCATCTCCATGCTTTGTATTCTTCGTTGGAGATCTGCTGTGAGGGTCCATGCTTCGCAAGCATATAGGAAGATGGAGATGACAAGGGAGCGCAGCAGTCTTACTTTGGAATGTAGACTGATGGTCCTGTCTTTCCAAATGGGCTTCAACCTTGTCAGGGCAGCAGTTGTTTGTGCGATCCTGGAGAGGACTTCCTGTCGGGACCCATTGTCTGATACAATGGCTCCTAAATATTTGAAGCTATGCACTGTGTCGAGGGATTGGCCTTGGACTTTGATGTCCGTATTGATGCCATTGGTGTTGTTGGTCATCATTTTGGTCTTCTCTGCACTTATTTCCATTCCATAGGCTTTGGAGGTGGTGTCAAGCCTCTGTACCAGCTGTTCAAGTTCTTGTTCCTCTCCAGCCAATCCATCAATGTCATCTGCAAAACGAAGATTGGAGATTGCTCTACCCCCTATGCTGACTGTGCCTTCATGGTCTGCAAGAGCATCCGACATGATGCGCTCTAGGAAGATGTTGAAGAGTGTTGGAGAGAGTAGGCATCCTTGACGCACACCGATTGTTGTTCTGAACCAATTCCCGATGGCTCTGTTGTGGAGGACTGCACTGGTAGCCTTGTCATACAGGCTTTTGATGACTTCAATAATTTTAGGGCTGATGTTGTACACTTTCATTGTTGCCCATAGAGCTGCATGCCAGACTCGGTCAAACGCCTTCTTGAAGTCTATGAACACATGATATAGATGTTGTTGGTGCTGTAGGTATTTCTCACAGATTATTCTGAGGTTGAAAATCTGCTCAGTGGTACTTCGCCCTGCCCTGAATCCTGCTTGTTCTTCAGCTATGATTTGTTCAGCTTGGGGTTTCAACCTGTTCAGTATTATTTTCAGGAGGACCTTGCTGGGATGGCTGATGAGGCTGATGGTCCGGTAATTTTCACACTCCTGAAGGTTACCTTTTTTGGGAAGAGTGATGACAAGCGACTGGGTCCATGGTATAGGCCACTCCCCACTCTGCCAGATCTTGTTACAGATAATGGTGAGGGCATCAATCATCGCTTCTCCTCCTGCTTGTAGCAGTTCCGCGGGTATGTTGTCCACTCCCGCTGACTTCCCTTTCTTTAGCGCTTGCACTGCTGCCTCAACTTCTTCCCGGAGAATTGGGAGGATTTCTTCTTCTTCTCTGTTCTCGGGACATGCTAGAACTGATGGGTCTCCATTTGGAGTATGGTTGTAAAGGTCAGAGCAGTACTCTGTCCATCTGTCCAAGACTTCTTGTTCTTCTGTAAGGCATATGCCAGACTTGCTTTGGATAGTGGAGACTTTGGGCTGTTTGACACTTGTCAGCCGCTTCACAGTCTGGTAGGCCTTCTTGCTGTTGTTCTTGTTCAGACTGTTCTCTATTTCCTGGCATTGATCTTCTATCCAGTTCTCCTTTGCTGTGAGCATGCCTTTTCGGATGTCATTGTTGATTTTTCGGTAGACATCAGCTCCCTGTGAGGTGTTCTTTTTCTTTTTCATCTCTCTTCGTTTATCACACAGATCCAAAAGTTCAGGTGTGATCCACAGCTTCTTCTTTGGTCGGTGCTTGCCAAGGATCTCAGTGGCGACATCTGTCACAGCTGAGTTGAAGGTGGTGGTCATGGTGTTGACATCTACTTCACCAGCCCCCAAAATGAGCAGTGGTGCAAATTTCCCTCCAATTGTGGCCTGAAATAGTTCTGCCACCTCCGGGTCTTGCAGTTTGTCCAGGTCGAACTTCAGTCTAGTGCACTTTGCTGTATTTACTCTCTTCAAGTGGAGCCGGAAAGACATCATCACGAGATCGTGGTCACTTCCGATGTCTGCTCCTGGAAAAGTACGTGTCCTGCCAATGTTGATGCTTGATCTGAAGCGTTTCTTGACCATGATGTAGTCTATTTGGTTGTGATGCTCCCCGCCAGGACTGTGCCATGTCCATCGTCGGGAGTTTTTGTGGAGACCAAGCGTGTTTGCCAGTACCAGATTGTTGTATCTGGCAAACTCCAAGAGTCTCAGACCCCTGTCATTTGTCTCGTTGTTGCAGTGGGGTCCACATGTGTCTCCCCAGTTGTGGTGCGCATCTTGGCCAACCTTGGCATTCCAGTCGCCTTGCACTATGACTATGTCCTTCTTCGGCACTTGGTCAAGGACCGCCTGTAGATTTTCATAAAAATCCTCCACTTCGCTGTCGTCATAGTCTGATGTTGGGGCGTAGGCCTGGATGATGGTGATGTTGAAAGGGGCTGCTCTCAGGCGGATGATAATGAGTCTACTGGAGACTGGGCGGCAACCCATGACAGTGGCTAGAATGTTCTTGTGGACCAAGAATCCAACGCCGTGTTCGTGCCTGTCATCCCTACCGCTGAAATAGAGCTTGTGGCCTTTGTCGGTCGTTGTTTCACCTAGGCCTTTCCAGCGCAGTTCGCTGATACCTAGAACATTCCATCGATAGTGGTCCAACTCGTGGGCCAGTTCTTCTAATTTTCCTTCCGCAGTTAGGGTCCTGACATTCCAGGTTCCTATGATGATGTTGTTTCTCGTGCGGATCTTGCTAAATTGTCCATCAGTAGCATACTTAACACCTCCGTCCTGGTGGCCAACGGAAGGCGCGGTCCTTGTGCCGTGTGACGGCCCGGGCGACGACCGATCCGGTATGGAATTAGTGGGTTGTGTCATCATGTAGTGTGTCTTGGGCAAAAAAGACCTGGCGGTGCCCAATCCTCTCCAGGCTGTTGGCCACAGCCGAAATCCACGAATACAGTGTGGCTCGCCTTGGCCCTGAGCACATGGTCGTTGAACCTGTAGTAACGTGAGGTTCCTCCGCCCTGGCCGGTGACTTCTGTGTAGAAGACTTTCGCCCAGTGATGCCGTGCTAACATCACCCCTGTTAGTCGCCTCTTACGACACGCCGGGAAACGTTGGGTCTATTCTATTTAATGCCCGAACCCACAGATATATATATAAATCGTAAGTATGACTTAGGTCAACCAACTGTCGACCTAAGACCCCCTGTTTGCAACACTTCAGACTTAAGTCAACCGAATTTCGGTCGACCTAAGGTTTTGCTGATTTACTGACTAACCATTGGGCCAACTGAATTGTTTCCATGCGCATTCGATAAACCAGAGGCAGACGATTCTTCAGTAAAGAAATTGCTATTTGGGAATGTTCCATTTGAGAGCAATCTTCCAACAAAACATTGAGCATATAAGTGAACCCTTGAAAAAAGGTACCTTCTGTCTACCACCATAATTTGTGGAATATTGTTTAAACTGAGAGGGTTGTTTACGAAAAATTTTTATTTTCTATGTTTTTTCTTATTCTTAATACAATAAAAACAACGAGGAATGCGTGCTACTTCTGGTTTTGCGGAACACAATTTTTTTGTGAGATATATAGTCGACCCCTGAGCCATCGTGGATCTAAACGTATCTTCATATGGCATAACCTGTTTTACCGTCAAGCAGCATGCCAGGGTGATTGTAAATGGCGGATGATTCTCGCACGAGGTTAGTATTTTTGTGGATTTTGTAGTTTGATTGTGGACTTTGTATTTGATTCTTTTGAGTTCAGATTAATATGTAGCTTTCTAAAATCAATCGAAAGCATTGTGGAATGTGTCAGTAGTGTTCGAACGGTAAAAGAAGGATTACAAAGTTTCAATCGAACCTATCAATTGCATTTTTTCTGATTCTTCTTCAGAATTAGCTAACCCTGCTTAGACACAAATTATCCTTATTTCGTTACTCGGTTTATATGGATATAGACTTCATCTGTGTTATCTGTATGACTGTGGGCTAATGTTTTCAAATGAATTTCACACTGAATAATTCTGAAAATAGCCTACTCTAATTTTATCACAGGCTGTGAAGTCCGTAGGCCTTGCCTCAATTACATTCCGACAGCTACAGATTTCCAGATAAAATCACAGGCTGTAAAGTCCGTAGGCCTTTATTACTTCATTATACAAATCAAATGGAAACATTAGCCCACAGCCATGTGATATAGACTACATAGATCAAGTTTTTAACCCAAGTAGCCTACATGTAGGCCTATTTGAGTACACCTAGACTAGTAGAAGGTTACGGACGATGTGCAATGTGTACTAAGTCGTTGTGTAGGCCTACTAAATTTCGGCGATGTGAACACTACTAGATCGGACGATGTGTAAAAGCTTTTGCTGGGTACCTTCACACTGTGGATTGGTGTATAATGACATAGTTGACAGAAAAGCTAAGCAAGGAGCCCTAAATGTTAATGCAAAATACCTTGATATATTTCCATCATCCAAGGAATTGCAAAACCAAATTGAAAGGAATATGACACAATCCTTTAATACTAAGGCAATGTTCAATACCGCAGTGATTTACAAAACTTCAAGAGTAATTTATTCTATGTCATATAGAATACTACTAGATGCTGTGCGGACCAAATATTGTAGAAATATTGAATGTGTGTGTAACCAGCCCTTCTCACAAACATATTCTTTTTGATTGCAATGTTATTACCCCCTTGTTTATTCCAGTCATAGACAGGAAAACAAGTCTAGCAGACTTTGATTTAGATTTATGCTCTGTCGTGGCAAAAATCTTAATTGATACACCAGTAGCTAGATTTGTTTAAATGTCTCCCCCCCCCCCCTTTTTTTTTTTTGTCTTATCATCTTTGGTGAACAAGACATTAATAAACCAACCAACGATGTGTACTAAGACGTTGTGTACTTTTTGGTTGTTTTGTGTGTGGGTGTGTGTGTCTGTGTGTGATGTTTTCATTCTATTTCTAGACTATCAACGAACAAGATTTATTTGATGACGGCATAAATAATCAAATAAAAAAATAGAATCTAGGACGCAGAAGTTACCGCATGATTGATCTTGACACCACTTTATTTTTATTAAATTATTATTATTATTGTTGTTGTTATTGTTATTATTAATTATTATTATTATTAATATTTAAAAATACTTACAAGAGAAGCTGTTCTGACCATATGTTTTGTAAACGGGGGTTCGATAAATTAGAGTAGGAGCCTCGGCGTCCCCTGCGTGGGTTGCCTGAATGAACATTGAGGTTTAACGTCCACACCCACCATTGGTTATATGGCAGACTGGGATAACCATCCCAGGAAAACAAGGGTAGGGACCTGAATCAGAACTGAACCACCAGAGCAATCATACTGCTAAATTGGATAGTGAAAATGGCCACATTTTATATCGCCCACCACGGGATTCGAACCTGGGTCATATCGGTGTGCCAGGCAAACGCTCTACCACTTGAGCTACGGCGGTGGGGGGTTGCCTTTATTTGTAAAGTGTTCTGGGTTCATAATTTGCTTTGAGTGTTATCATGTTGGTTACTTTCTTAGATCCTGCATGCATATGAGGAGTTTAGTCCTGATATGATACCACCTTTGTAGAACTTTTAAAGAACATTTAACAAGGCAGGAATAAATTTTATGGAAATGGAGATGTTTTTTTTGTTTGGGGGTTATGGGAAAGTTTTCTTCTTTGCAGAATTCTCTTGTCTTTCTCCCTTAGTTATGATAGGAGGCTAGTACAAGGCTATTACAGCATGGTTATAGTAAAAATAATATCAAAATTGACTTTTTCTCTTGCACCTCCTATCTTTTGCAATAGATTCTCATTATATTTTAATTCCTCAGAGGACCCCTTGGGGTCATGAGCAATCTTGCCACTGTAGATTGTTCTAACCTATAAAGGGAAAAGTGAAAGCCCCAGTTGAAAACCTGTCTTGACTTTGTAGGCAAGACCGATTCACTGCAGCAACAGTACCCCCGTTGGAGTGCCGGGGGTTTTAGTATAAATAGTATCCCCACTTTCTGGAAATTTAGTGCTTTAAATTCCCACTGTCGCTGTCTTCCTCATTTGCTCTTTCCCATTCCTGATCTGTCCTATCACTCTGCTATACTATCTTCTTCTTCGCTAGATCAATGACCTACCTTTTTTCTTGAAAAATCTTCCGGGACAAGACTCCTTGTTTGTGTTATGTGTATGAGGTCTGTTGGATCAGCTTGGGAGTGTTGGACGCTTTCTGCCGGGTGGTCACTAGGGCTTCCGATGATGTTATTATTTAGCACTATAGGCATTTTATATGTATGTGTTTTGTTGATGATTTATAATGATGTTTGTATTCTATTTTGTTTTTGTAACCGGGGGTTTGAGTAGTTGGGGTAAAGCCTCAGCCGTCCCCTGCGTGGGATGTCTTTATTGTAAAGTGACTGGCCGGTGGAGGGCATTCAATTTTCCCACTAGGGTTGTTTCAGCAGATCTTTTATGTGGATCGGGGGTTGTCCGGTCTTGATTTGGCTCGGAAGAGTCTGCTGGACCTAAAGCAACAATCATTCAATTTCAATCAATCAATTCCTCAGAGGTGAATCATGAATATTTGCTCTTCTTGTTCCTTGTGATATGAATTGTAATAAAAAGAAAATTAGCATGTCGTGGATAGAAATGTTCTAATGTATGTGCATAGTAAACACATTGAATGCTATTTCAGGATCCAGACTACCCTCCGGATGCACAAACTGGTAGTAGCATGTCTGAGGAATTCCCAGCTTTACGACTCCCACTCAAGGTATGTGTTTTTTTGTTTTGTTTGTGTGTGTGTGTGTGTGTGTTGTTTTAAGTGTTTGTTTACCCCCGTTGGGGTGCCGGGGGTTTCAGTATAAATAGTATCCCCACTTTCTGGAAATTTAGTGCTTTAAATTCCCACTGTCGCTGTCTTTCTCATTTGCTCTTTCTCATTCTTGCTCTTTTCTATCCATCTGCTATACTATCGTCTTCTTCGCTAGACCAGTCTCCTACCTTTTTTCTTGAAAACTCTTCCGGGACAAGACTCCTTGTTTGTGTATGAGGTCTGTTGGATCAGCTTGGGAATATTGGACGCTTTCTGCCAGGTGGTCACTAGGGCTTCCTATGATATTATTTAGCAATGTAGGCATTTTATATGTATGTATTTTGTTGATAATTTATAATGATGTGTGTATTCTATTTCGTTTTTGTAAACGGGGGTTCAATAAGTTGGAGTGAAGCCTCAGCCGTCCACTGCGTGGGATGTCTTTATTGTAAAGTGACTGGCTGGTGGAGAGCTTTCAGTTTTACCACTAGGGTTGTTTCAGCAGATCTAATGCAGATCGGGGGTTGTCCGGTCCTGATTTGGCTCGGAAGAGTCCGCTGGACTTAAAGCAATAATAATGTAATGTAAAGTGTTTGTTTTACTGTACCCATACCTCTGTGTGTGTGTGTTGTTTTAATTGAAAATTAGCATGTCGTGGATAGAAATGTTCTAATTTATGTGCGCCATAGTAAACACAATGAATGCTATTTCAGGATCCAGACTACCCTCCGGATGCACAAACTGGTAGTAGCATGTCTGAGGAATTCCCAGCTTTACGACTACCACTCAAGGTATGTGTTTTTTTGTTTTGTTTATGTGTGTGTGTGTGTGTGTGTGTGTGTGTGTGTGTGTGTTGTTTTAAGTATTTGTTTTACTGTACCCAAACCTGTGTGTGTGTGTGTGTTAAGTGTTTGTTTTACTGTACCCATACCTGTGCTTCTTCTTCTGGACTTGCCATTGCAATTACTTCTTTTTAATCATTGATTGACCTCATTATTGAAAAGAATAAATTTTACTTCGGATTGTGGAAATATTCTTAGTTGTCATGTTGATCATGGACACATGTATTTTCTAGGAGAGGGTGTTTGGATCTTTAATGTTTTATTTTTTGGTAGATAAGTTTGTACTGAATTATGTACAGGCAGCCAAAATTTTATTATACAGTAAGGTCAAGGTGAGGCATGTTTTATGAAAGTACTTGCGAATACAATCAAATAACAACAACAAAATAATAATATTATATAATAATTTGATAACTTGGTTAGTTCCGGAGATACTTTTTGTGTACGCTTGCGAAAAATGCTTAACTTAAAACCACAATTTTGAAGTCTAGCACAGCACAGCAGCCAGTAAGCTGCCGGTACATAACTGAATAATATACCATTTGTTTAGGGTCACTTTTAGCTCAAGATTTTGAAGGATTCTAACGCGAAAAGAAGGAATATTTTTTGGTTTGTTTTCATACTTTCCAATAATTGTTTGTTGGGTCCAATGCAATTCTGTTGATATTCAGTATATTTATTATGTAAGATGGCAGTGATTATGTCTGATACTTTTGGTTTACAGGATAAATATGACCAAGCCTCCCTGTGAAGCCAACACAGAAGAGACTGCCAGAATACCAACATCCCAGACAACTTAGCCGATTCTTCCAAAACACCAAAGATCAAGCCCAATGACCAAGCCTCCTGTGATGCAGAGGTGCCAACCAGTACGGATTGACCGTATTTAATTCCGTCGAAGTGAATTAAATATGGAAATACGGTAGCTTTTATAAAAATACGGAGGAAAAGTTGCCGGAGAGAGAGAGAGAGAGAGAGAGAGAGAGAGAGAGAGAGAGAGAGAGAGAGAGAGAGAGAGAGAGTGTGCACTAAGTCATGTGCCACAGAAAAACAGTATTATGACTGTGTGGTGTGGTGGTGGTGTGTGTGTGTGTGTGTGCGCGCGCGTGTGTGCGCGCGCAGTGTAGCAGAGATATGCAGACTGACCCGCAAACCTATAGTCATAGAGCCATGGATACTACATCAGTGCATAGAGCAGTTGATTGACTACGTATTCCTGTGACATTGTGCGTGCATGTGTGTGTGGGCGTGTTTGGGTGTGTGAGTGTGTGTATGCGAATGTGATGCACACATAGTAAGGTGTATGTGAGTGGCTGTTTCTTAATTAAGTGGTTCATAATCATACGTGACCCTGATCCGTGATGCCTACGTAGTACCATGATTTTATTAGCAATGTTAAATCTAAGTCATATGTTTTTGAAGTAATAACAGTTTACTGATGTATTCGTTGCGGAATGTCTCTAGTTGTAACTAGTCATGTGTATACACCATTTAATTTGCTCAGCAGCCTATTGTTGTTACCTATTTTCTT
Organism: Oncomelania hupensis; assembly: GCA_036898135.1. NCBI lineage: Eukaryota > Metazoa > Mollusca > Gastropoda > Littorinimorpha > Pomatiopsidae > Oncomelania > Oncomelania hupensis. The sequence continues at coordinate 10,223,112 of CM072515.1, forward strand.
ATAATGTATGTAAAAACCCCACTCCCCTGTAGTTAGTGAAGGGAAACAACAATGTTGACATAGCGTTGACAGTGGAAGTGTGTAATGTGTAACCCTAGAACGACTAGCGTAACTACAGTGAGCCTCTTAAATGTATTAAGGGTGTGTGTGGGATGAGTCGGTGCGTGGATAAGAATGAATGTGCAAGGATTAGCATGGTCATGAGAAAGCGTGAATGATTGAGAAAATGGCACTAATAGTCTTGAGATTTTTTTAGTATTGTTATGCATTAAGGTGTTCTAATATCCGCTACCGTTTCTTTATTGTATACATACATGTACGCTAACCTTTGTGTTGTCTTCTTAATATGCCAACAGTTACTGTGCATCACACACAAATATCCTTGTGCAAATGGGGACAATAAAGATTCGTTATTCGTTATTCGATCGTTTATCTTTGCCAGCGGTGCTTCTTGACCGGTTTCTGGTCTCATAATAGTACTCCTGCACTCACTGAACGTCGCTGTGTTCAACAAGCTGATTTTCATGGTGATTTTAGAGTAAAATAAGTGTGGTGTTCAACAAGCTGATTTTTATCGTGATTTTAGAGGATTGAAAATAGCCTTCTGTTTCAGAGGGAAGCCTGTCGTTACTTTATAGTGTCATAGGCTAGGTTTTTGCGAGAAAAAAAAAATACTGACAAGTGTTAAAAAACACTGACAAACGGGTCCGGAAATACTGACAAGAAGATTAGGGGGTTGGCACCTCTGGATGCAAATTTTATTTTGAAATAAAATAAAAAATAAAAAGAAGTTAAGCATTTTTTATGTGTGGTTATTTTATGTGTGTAATTAAGTTTTGTTCTACCATCTCCTAAAATTACATTTCCTTTTACTCCAAATTACACTTCTCTCTTGGCATTACACTTTTTGACAAGGCCTGATGGGCAAAGCTGATTGAATGTTGTGGTTCATTGTGGTTTTACAATTTACTTATGTGTGAACAAATACTTTAATCGGAGAGTGAACAGGTGCAAAGTATGTTGTTGGTGTTGTTGTTTGTCCACTGATGTCAATATATCTGCTCCCAGACCTCTCGCACTTTCTAATTCCCTTATTTTCCCTCCCCACTGCCTCACTCCCTCTTCCTCACTCTTCTCCTGTCTTTCATTCACATACTCATAGTCAGGGGCACTACAGGCCTACGAGGCCTACAAAAAGAGAACGTGGTCTACCTATTGTGGCCCAAAAAAATTGCATGTTGGTGATCTGATAGGTCTAAACTACTTACTGTGAAGTTTTGAATTAAAATTTCTTGCTCTTGTGTCTACAGCGGACATTTTAATGTCGCTATTTCTTAATGTTTGGATTAATAAAACTGAACCAAGATACTACCTGTCAGTGTGACCAAACTGCATAAAAAGCAATTGTTCATGACTAATTATCATTATTTCATGAAAAAGAGAATACAACATACACACACACACACACACATAAAACACTTAAATAGTATTGAAAACACTTAAATAGTATTGAAAATATATATATTTCATTTAATTACCTCCCTTGTTGTAACATGTAAAACTATTTCGCGTACCGTTAGATCAGTTTGAATGGCATATAAGCTATGCTTGTTAGTCCTGAATATTCCTGGACATTGTTTGTTCATGCCATTTAAGAAATAAAGCTGTTCAGTTCATACAATGGCAATTATTTTCACATTCCCAGGTCACTCAAAATACTGATCACTTGTGAATAGGATTCAACTGTATTGCTACTAAATGATGCATCTTCACCCGAAGCCTTCTAAGTTTACATACACTTCATAACTGTTCCACACACTTGTTGTACTAGTCTTTGTAGTAACTTGTTGTACTAGTCTTTGTAATAATAGGTAAGTGAGTTAGACATATATTACTTAAGAAACAATTCCATTCAACCAGTGTCAAAGAGTGCTTTTGCAGACTGAAGAATTACCACCACAGGTCTGGCCGTGAAGTGTTCATTAATCATCTGACAGCAGTCAGATTCATCACTGTCAGATTCATCTGGCTCACTGTTTTCCGCATCATGCGAACTATGGTTAGAGCAGTTATTGCATGCGGGGCTCAACTACTTTGGAAAAATGTTGGAATGATGCTTGCAGGTAGGCTGGTCCAGTGGTGGTGCTGTCTGTAGAAGTAGCAGAGTAGGAGCTTGAGGTGGTGTTAGATGTTCCCGACCAGTGCCGACACCGATTAGCAGAAGTCATAAAACTTCTGTAGCATGACTTATGGTATCTGAAAAAAAAGGTTGTACAATTACCATAGACCAAAACAATGTCATGATTAATGTACTCTTTTGAACAGAAAAAAACGCCAGTACTCAGTAGGTTGGTTGCTGGACACTTAAAAAATATATGTTAAAACATCCTTTAAATCAGACACGTTGCAGTGTGTGTGTCAGTAGGTGTAATTGGTGCAGCAAGTTTTGTCACCTAGATGTAAGTAAAGGGGGTTGTTTCCTTCTTTCTCTCTCTCTATTTCCTCCTACTCCCTCCCCTCTTTCTCTCCCTCTCTCTCACATACACAAAATTAGGTTAGTCAGGGTTCCTGTCACCAGCATGACAACTCATTCCCAAACTATATATATTGTGAAGATCGAGCCACAAATTAATAAACACATAAAGAAGAAAACAAATTAATGAACACACACACATACAAACAAGACTGTACATTACAAGTTGCATGACGTTATACATTGATACAGTGCCCCATGCCCCGAGTGAGATATCACCTTAGTTTTACACAGACACACATCACTTACTTTGCTTCAACAGCAAGCAGATCTGGTTTGTACTGCAAATCCCTCTGGATATCATCTCTGCCCAGCTTACATGCTGCTTGCAGGAAATTGTGGCCATCACTTCCACCCTACAGACAAAAATACCATTACATTGTATACATAGCTGTCAAACACCATCACTTCCACTCTACAGACAAAAATACCACTACATTGTTAATACATAGCTGTAAAATGTACTCATCCAAATCTGCAGCAAACAAATTTCCATTCTTTATTATTGTTTTATTTTATTTTTATTATTTATTTTATTTTATTTATTTTTATAATTTATTTATTTAATTTTTTTTGTTTGGGGGGGGGGGGTAATATTACAACCTTGCAATCAACAAAATATTTAAGAAAGCACTTTTCAACAGCTTTGGTCTGTCAAGATGTGCTGTCACTGAAGTTAGATTTAAATCTAACTTGGTTAGCTTGCAAAACCAGGTAATAACCACTAACCAGGTTAAATAACCTGGTTAGTGGTTATTACCTGGTTTTGCAAGCTAACTATGTCCTGCTTAAGGCTCCTTTTAATTATTACTACTGGCATTCAAAAACTGAAGGTATCAATCTGACTGTATATGCTACAAGTGCCAAGTAAGACATTATGAAAACAATTATATCAGACAGAAATGCTTACCTGCACTAATGTTTCGCGTGTACTTGACCCGCTGCCTGTACATTTCGTCCATTTAATTTTCCTGCAAATGATGCACACAGCTGGCAGAACATTTGATGAACCTGCTCTACTTCTCAACCGTTGTTTTTACTGGGGAATTTTTCCGCACAAGAATGCCTTTAGCAGCCCATTTTTCTGCTTGGTCAATTCAAAGCTTGTGTGTGAATGTGGAATAACATGCCACATGGTATCCCTCTTCTGCGCTCAGTTCTGGCCTCTGAAGTAAACGTTCTGCCCTTTCACGTTCACTGCCGTCAAGTTTGACCCATTTTTTACTAAACTGTAACACAGTGGTCCACCTCTTATGCAAAAAACTGAAGATTTCTTCATTTTCTGAGCCTGGAATGCAGTGGATTGAACACATTATTTTTGTTGACTTCTAAACGGGGTCAAATGTGATTTTCTTCACAGAAGAGCAAGCTAAAGGGAAGAAACCACTGTCTTTAAAAAAAAAAAAAATAAATAACGTCATCGAGCTTTAAAAAAAAAAACTAAATTAATAGGGCTGTAATTTCAATCCCTAACTATCCAAATATAAATTTAAAATATTTGTGGGCTTATGCTAGCTTATTAAAAACGAAAGAAATAGGTTGACAAATATTGGTAGACGTAAGATACCTTATTGCAACAAAACAAATGGTTGACCTAAGGTACCCAAAAACTGGTCGACCTAACACCCATCTTTTAGTTATTTTCCTTAGGTCGACCAGGTAAAAAACCTATATCTTTTTGTATATTGATTTTTACATAAAACTCACTACAAATGAAGAGCACTATGTTATTGAAGTGTTTGTAGAAACTTTCATTAAAGTGCACCTCCACAACGTTTCCCGGCGTGTCGTAAGAGGCGACTAACAGGGGTGATGTTAGCACGGCATCACTGGGCGAAAGTCTTCTACACAGAAGTCACCGGCCAGGGCGGAGGAACCTCACGTTACTACAGGTTCAACGACCATGTGCTCAGGGCCAAGGCGAGCCACACTGTATTCGTGGATTTCGGCTGTGGCCAACAGCCTGGAGAGGATTGGGCACCGCCAGGTCTTTTTTGCCCAAGACACACTACATGATGACACAATCCACTAATTCCATACCGGATCGGTCGTCGCCCGGGTCGTCACACGGCACAAGGACCGCGCCTTCCGTTGGCCACCAGGACGGAGGTGTTAAGTATGCTACTGATGGACAATTTAGCAAGATCCGCACGAGAAACAACATCGTCATAGGAACCTGGAATGTCAGGACCCTAACTGCGGAAGGAAAATTAGAAGAACTGGCCCACGAGTTGGACCACTATCGATGGAATGTTCTAGGTATCAGCGAACTGCGCTGGAAAGGCCTAGGTGAAACAACGACCGACAAAGGCCACAAGCTCTATTTCAGCGGTAGGGATGACAGGCACGAACACGGCGTTGGATTCTTGGTCCACAAGAACATTCTAGCCACTGTCATGGGTTGCCGCCCAGTCTCCAGTAGACTCATTACCATCCGCCTGAGAGCAGCCCCTTTCAACATCACCATCATCCAGGCCTACGCCCCAACATCAGACTATGACGACAGCAAAGTGGAGGATTTTTATGAAAATCTACAGGCGGTCCTTGACCAAGTGCCGAAGAAGGACATAGTCATAGTGCAAGGCGACTGGAATGCCAAGGTTGGCCAAGATGCGCACCACAACTGGGGAGACACATGCGGACCCCACTGCAACAACGAGACAAATGACAGGGGTCTGAGACTCTTGGAGTTTGCCAGATACAACAATCTGGTACTGGCAAACACGCTTGGTCTCCACAAAAACTCCAGACGATGGACATGGCACAGTCCTGGCGGGGAGCATCACAACCAAATAGACTACATCATGGTCAAGAAACGCTTCAGATCAAGCATCAACATTGGCAGGACACGTACTTTTCCAGGAGCAGACATCGGAAGTGACCACGATCTCGTGATGATGTCTTTCCGGCTCCACTTGAAAAGAGTAAATACAGCAAAGTGCACTAGACTGAAGTTCGACCTGGACAAACTGCAAGACCCGGAGGTGGCAGAACTATTTCAGGCCACAATTGGAGGGAAATTTGCACCACTGCTCATTTTGGGGGCTGGTGAAGTAGATGTCAACACCATGACCACCACCTTCAACTCAGCTGTGACAGATGCGGCCACTGAGATCCTTGGCAAGCACCGACCAAAGAAGAAGCTGTGGATCACACCTGAACTTTTGGATCTGTGTGATAAACGAAGAGAGATGAAAAAGAAAAAGAACACCTCACAGGGAGCTGATGGCTACCGAAAAATCAACAATGACATCCGAAAAGGCATGCTCACAGCAAAGGAGAACTGGATAGAAGATCAATGCCAGGAAATAGAGAACAGTCTGAACAAGAACAACAGCAAGAAGGCCTACCAGACTGTGAAGCGGCTGACAAGTGTCAAACAGCCCAAAGTCTCCACTATCCAAAGCAAGTCTGGCATATGCCTTACAGAAGAACAAGAAGTCTTGGACAGATGGACAGAGTACTGCTCTGACCTTTACAGCCATACACCAAATGGAGACCCATCAGTTCTAGCATGTCCCGAGAACAGAGAAGAAGAAGAAATCCTCCCAATTCTCCGGGAAGAAGTTGAGGCAGCAGTGCAAGCGCTAAAGAAAGAGAAGTCAGCGGGAGTGGACAACATACCCGCGGAACTGCTACAAGCAGGAGGAGAAGCGATGATTGATGCCCTCACCATTATCTGTAACAAGATCTGGCAGAGTGGGGAGTGGCCTATACCATGGACCCAGTCGCTTGTCATCACTCTTCCCAAAAAAGGTAACCTTCAGGAGTGTGAAAATTACCGGACCATCAGCCTCATCAGCCATCCCAGCAAGGTCCTCCTGAAAATAATACTCAACAGGTTGAAACCCCAAGCTGAACAAATCATAGCTGAAGAACAAGCAGGATTCAGGGCAGGGCGAAGTACCACTGAGCAGATTTTCAACCTCAGAATAATCTGTGAGAAATACCTACAGCACCAACAACATCTATATCATGTGTTCATAGACTTCAAGAAGGCGTTTGACCGAGTCTGGCATGCAGCTCTATGGGCAACAATGAAAGTGTACAACATCAGCCCTAAAATTATTGAAGTCATCAAAAGCCTGTATGACAAGGCTACCAGTGCAGTCCTCCACAACAGAGCCATCGGGAATTGGTTCAGAACAACAATCGGCGTGCGTCAAGGATGCCTACTCTCTCCAACACTCTTCAACATCTTCCTAGAGCGCATCATGTCGGATGCTCTTGCAGACCATGAAGGCACAGTCAGCATAGGGGGTAGAGCAATCTCCAATCTTCGTTTTGCAGATGACATTGATGGATTGGCTGGAGAGGAACAAGAACTTGAACAGCTGGTACAGAGGCTTGACACCACCTCCAAAGCCTATGGAATGGAAATAAGTGCAGAGAAGACCAAAATGATGACCAACAACACCAATGGCATCAATACGGACATCAAAGTCCAAGGCCAATCCCTCGACACAGTGCATAGCTTCAAATATTTAGGAGCCATTGTATCAGACAATGGGTCCCGACAGGAAGTCCTCTCCAGGATCGCACAAACAACTGCTGCCCTGACAAGGTTGAAGCCCATTTGGAAAGACAGGACCATCAGTCTACATTCCAAAGTAAGACTGCTGCGCTCCCTTGTCATCTCCATCTTCCTATATGCTTGCGAAGCATGGACCCTCACAGCAGATCTCCAACGAAGAATACAAAGCATGGAGATGAGGTGCTACAGAAGACTTCTGGGCATTTCCTATACCCAACACATCACCAACGACGAAGTCCGACAGACCATCACACAAGCCATTGGACAACACGATGACCTGCTAACAGTGGTGAAGAAACGGAAACTTCGGTGGTATGGCCACGTCACCAGATCATCAGGCCTTGCAAAGACTATTCTGCAAGGCACAGTGCAAGGAGGTAGAAGAAGAGGGAGACCGAAAAAGAGGTGGGAGGACAACATTCGAGAATGGACTGGTTTGACACTGAGCGAAGCCATCAGGGCTGCTGAGGACAGAGAAAGATGGAGTATGCTGGTTAAACGATCATCTGTGGTGCCCCTACGACCTTCGGGTTACGGGACAGGATAGGATAGGATAGGATATATATATATATATATATATATATATATATATATATATATATATATATATATATATATATATATATATATATATATAAACAACTGTACAGACAGATTTAATTTGATATTTTAAAAAGTTATGTATCAGGTTCCAATTACCAAAACACTGTATTTATTGTGAAAAATGAAGTAAGGTGGAACACTGGAAGCAATGGGGGGAAGGGGAGAGGGGGGGAAAAGGTAAAAAAAAATAGGCCTATAGAAAGATTCTGGAACAGTGTACTTGTGGACAGGTCTGTTATTAGAGGGGACGACGATATAAGTCCAATTGTCACAATCACAAATCACAAGTGTCCTAACTATAGGACCTGCTTGCTTACCTTAACAAATAACCACTGTCACCAAGAAGATGCCCCTTCAGTGGTGGTGGCTGCTGTTCAAATGCCTGGAAAACTGCACTCTCTCTGAGGATTCTCGCATCATGCGTTGACCCTGGATGTCTGATCACTGCACTTAAAATTTTCAGGTTTGCGTCACAAATTAACTGAACGTTGATGCTGTGAAAACCTTTCCGATTCACAAATACTCCCTCGTACTCCACTGGACAGGTAATCTTGACATGAGTACAGTCAATACATCCTATTACCCCAGGAAAGCCGTGCTGCTGACAGAATTTTTTTGGGGTTTTGTTTGTCACCTGCTGATTGTCGAAGTGAACGTGCTGATTTAGTGATGCTGATATCGTATGTGACACTCGTCGAATCACCAAACAGACAGTGGCTTTAGACACATTAAAGAGGTCTCCAATCACTTCTTGAAAACTCCCCGACGCATAAAATCGTAATGCAATGAGGATTTGCAGATTGGCAGGGAGAGTGCCTTTTCTTGTTGCAAGATGTTCCAAGTTGTGTGCAAACCGGTCCATCACTTCAAGCAGTTCCTGCCTCGGAAATCTAAATCTCCGAAATAGTTCGTCATCATTATAGACGTCCAAAGGATTTGTTCGGTCACGAAAAACGCGATCTCTCTTCAATAATCCACGCAATCGATGTGCAAGTCGCAATGCAGCCGCCATTGTTTATTTTGCTGTAACTCGACTGACTGCGGTTGTCGAAAACGCGGTAAGTGGCAGAGGGGTGCACTGCGTTCGACAGACTGTACGGTCGTTTGACTGCGGTCGGCGGACTGCGCGTGATGCTCATAAAACTCGATTGGAGCCGGTTTTATGAAGGAACAACCGCGGTCGATCGACTGCAGTCACTCGAAAAGAACGCGGTTCGTCGACAAAATGAGTTTTATGAGCATCGCGCGTAGTCCGCCGACCGCGGTCAAACTACTGAAAAGTAAGTTGTTTGTAGATTATAGTCACACGACACTTTCGCATATAGGTGACTACTGGACCGATTTATACTGACACCAGCGGGCCAGTTGTTGGTAAAGGGGAAAATAATATGATCACACGTTGACCAATCCGGGATTCGAACCAGCGACCTTTTGGTTACTAGCAAGACGCTCTTACCAACTGAGCTACCCGGCCCCTCCGAAAAGTAAGTTGACCGCGCGAAGTCGGTTTTATGAACAAGCAACCGCGGTCGACCGCGCCCCTTCCTGACAAGGGACTCATTTGTAATAGTTGTGCTACTGAGTTTAACATTTTAGCTTCGGATCCAAATATTTCAGGTCAAGAAATCTTTAATCACGAAAAATTACAATGTAGCTTGTCGATTATAGTGTACCGTATAATAATGAATGCTCGTCCTTACACGTTGAGGAGATGACCAACTTCATCGGATGTCATCTGCGGGATGGGAAGCATGGATTCGCAGATAGCTGGTAAGGCCTATCATTGTGAGCTCGGAAATGTCTCTGGCACTGCGGGTAGATCTCATCAGATGGGCTGGGTTGCTCTCTGCCATGTGGCTGTTGCTTGCTCGAGCCTTTACTTAGATCCGCAACCAAAAATCAGAACCCTGTAGGCATTTCCGAGGAAAATATAGCAGACGGCATTTTTGGAAAGTTCAGTGTCTGCTTTTAATGGGTCTGCAGTACGCCAAAGACTTTAGACCTCCTTTTGTTAAAACATTTATTATTATTACTATTACTATTATTATTATTATTATTATTATTATTATTATTATTATTATTATTATTATTATTATTATTA
>CM072515.1:10237882-10255382 GCA_036898135.1 Oncomelania hupensis
ACAGAGTTTAACCAAATTTTATAGGAACGTTACTTAGGTTAACGGCTTGCCTCCCTTGCCATTGCAGTTGCTTTACCCGAAAGATCAAGGTCACTGGATTCATTGTGTTGCTAAACGCGTTTTACTCAATATCTTAAAAGAAAAAAAAATTAATTTAGTTTCGGAATATCTATACTTCAAATCATGGGCTATCCTTCAGTCATAGGAGTTCTGTTGTCGGTCAGTCGATCGGCCCGTGTTCTCGAATGTCACTTTTTTGTTCTAAACACACTGTTTGTTTTATCTCAGGAATAACTTAACCGAAATTGGTCTTTTCTACTTTGCGAATCCTATACCTTCTGCTAAGCATGTTAGATCATTTGTATTTGTACTTTCTCAAAAGTCAAAGTGCTTCACCGTATGGTAAACGCGACCTGCGCTGCATCTAACCATTGGCTAAACCGATTTGGGTTATTTTTTTCTGCTTCCAGATACTTTCAGTTAATGGTCTATCATTCCATGATTCCCCTTTGCTACGTTAGGAAAAAGAAAATGCCGATCCACAACACCGTCAATAAAATTTACACTTTGGAACATCATTTTTAGTTTTCGGCTATAAATGTCTGGAAATTCATTTGAAATTCTTGCCATCTTGTTCATAGTATGAAAATGGAGTGGTTTTTTTTTTTGGTTGGGGGGGGGGGGGGGGGGGGGGGGAATTTTTATGTATTTATTTTGTTTGTTTGTTATCTGTATGGTAGGCAAACTGACGCCTTATTGGCTTCAGAATCGCTTGTCTTTCATTTCGTTGTTTCCTCGAGCTAGTTTTGTGCATGGGACAGTTCAGAAAAAAAGGTAATTGCACTCCTGCGCAGGCGTTGTTTCGTGTGTACTTGTTGATTAATGTGTGTAATGCTTATTTATTTATTTAATTTTTTTTATATTTATTGATGCATGCATGCCCTCCATGGTACAGACTTTAAAGATCCTGACGCTCAATGTCCTAGAGCTCCATGGCGCAGACTTTAAAGATCCTGACACTCAATGTCCTAGAGTTTGCCAAATTTAGCAACACACACAGAATGCACTTAGGTCTTGTTCCTTCTTGTCCTGGGTAGCGCTTGTCTTGCTGCTGGCGAGAAAATACCCAGAATTTTGCTCCTATGGATGGATGACAGTTGACCAATAAGCTCCAATCATTAATCCCAACAAATATTTTTTTTTAAATCTTTTAAATACTCCACCCATCGAGAAACTGGACATTGTGAGCACAACGTAAAGGTATTATTGAGTAAGTCGTACTTTTTTTTTTCTCGCAAAATCATTCTTATTTTTTTCCAGATCCATTATATCCATCTGAAATTTACCGCCAATCCTATAGCCCCTCCTCCTCCCGCATCCTACCACAAAACCACCCTCTGTCTGTCTTGTCTTTCTATGTCTGTCTGTCTGTCTATCTGTCTGTCTGTTTAATGATGTTTGTATTCTATTTTGTTTTTGTAACCGGGGGTTCGAGTAGTTGGGTAAAGCCTCAGCCGTCCCCTGCGTGGGATGTCTTTATTGTAAAGTGACTGGCCGGTGGAGGGCATTCAATTTTCCCACTAGGGTTGTTTCAGCAGATCTTTTATGCGGATCGGGGGTTGTCCGGTCCTGATTTGGCTCGGAAGAGTCCGCTGGACCTAAAGCAACAATCAATCAATCAATCAATCTGTCTGTCTCTCTTATTTTCTCGGATCCGCTACAGGCACCAGCTAGAGTAATAATTCCTCTGTGGTCTGTCTAATGAACACTCCTGTCTTCACCCCTTCATGAACTTTTAGTCCATCTGGTGCACCTCGACCCATCTATAAAGCTTGCGTGCACATTCATCGTCGCTAACATGTTTGGTAGCGTTCATCCCCGTTCTCTCTATCCGACTCTTATCCTCTCGCAACAACAACTCCCCCCTCCCCCGCCCCCTTCTTCAGCCTCATTCTTCTCCGTCACTGCCCTCGCTCTCATTCTGCATGAATTTGCACGAATGCATAATGCATGTGTGCCTACGTGTGTATGTGTGAGAGAGGTAAGCGAAGCATGGGTGGGTGCGAATGGGTGATTGGATATTGAATTCGAGACTGAACATGAGAATAATACGAGTCAGTCGGGCGAGAGACAGCAAAGAAGAAACATCCGATGAAATAGACAGAAACGTACACTTCGTTTTTGGGTGAGTCTGTATTAAAATTTCATCGTTGGGTGAAAGTCAGTGCAAGTGAAAGATACCAACCACAAACAACCGTACAAGCAACGTCTCATATGTAACGTCAAATTCTGGATTTTATCGGAATATAAAGTTGCGTTAGTGTTGTATTGTACTGTATTTTTAGTTAGTTATTCATTGCTTACAAGGTCCAGCGGACTGCAAAGAGCCGAATCACGACCACAAAATCAAGACCACAACTGGGCTGAAAGAGGACTCACCCCTGATTTGCATAAAAGATCTGCCAAAACAACCCTAGTGGTAACACTGAAGGCACTCCACCAGCCGGTCACTTTATAATAAAGACATCCAACGCAGGGGACGCTGAGGCTATACTCTAATTTTTCGAACCCCCGTTTACAAAAACAAAATAGAATATAAACAACAAAACACATACATACCAAATGCCAACATTGCCAAATAATAACATCATACTGGTAGGAAGCCCCCTGCAGTGACCATTTGGCAGAAAGCGTCCAATATTCCAAAGCTGATCCCACAGACCTCACACACACAAATGAGGAGCTTTGTCTCGGAAGAGTTTTCCAACAAAAAAATGTAGGTGACTGGTCTAGCGAAGAAGAGGAGATCGTATAGTAGATTGATACAGTAGAACAGAGTAGAAATTAGAAAGAACAAAGGAGAAAGACAGCGACAGTGGGAATTTAAAGCACTAAATTTCCAGAAAGTGGGGATACTATTTACTGGACTCACCCCCCACCCCCCTCTTCACCGCCTGCCGGCACCCCCACGAGGTAGTATTGTATTGTATAGGAAAATCTATAAAGGTTATAATGAATAGCATGTATAAGCAGGGTAATTGTGACTAATAATTAAGTGTGTTTTCTCTGGTGTTTTTGTTTATTTGTTGTTGGTTTTTTTGTGTGCTTTTTTCTATCACCAATAGAAGAAATTGTTACGTACGACCTCCCTATATTACTTGTACATAGCTGTTTAAACTTGTTACATTTTTCTCTCTCACCTTTTTTCTGTCTTTTTCTTCTTTTTTTTTAGTGTATGCAACTTGAAAACGTGAACACATAAGTGACTATGACTGCTGGGTAAGCATTTCGAGTATCGGTGTTATCTATAATATAAATTGCTTAGCCGGAAGTCCTTCTTCGCCTCTACTGTAAAGTTTGTCCGGTATGGACGCTGATCTGGGCAGGTGCTGGGCGCTGCGGATCGGCCTGCTGTGCGCTCAAAACCCGCGAAATCGTTATAGCCGACATTTCCTTACCGAACGTTTAACCGTTTCTGAGATAAATAAATAAACAAAATGTCCACAAACTGCAATAGCCTCATTCCGCGCGCGATTTCGATTCAAACCGTGTCAAGAACGTGCCGTTCCGTAATACCGCAAATTTTGTTTTATTTCCATTCAAAACACTTTTGCACTCATGTCACCAATCTTACAAAATTTTGTGTTTAACTAATTAAATTTGATTAATTAAAAATCGAATCGAGGTTTCAGCATGTTTTCCCATATAGACCAAAAAATTGATGGTCTTTATACGAAGCCTTGATAGCTCACTTAGTAAGACATTCGCCTACCGTGCAAACGACCCAAGTTCAAATCTCCCGCGGGCCATAATTTTTTAATGTAATTTTTTTTTTACACTACAATATGGATATTTTTCTTTTTAATTTAGGCTTTTTACTTTTAACTTATTTATTATTATTATTATTATTATTATTATTATTATTATTATTATTATTATTATTATTATTATATCTTATATGAAATTTTATTTTAAAACCTTGGTGTTTTTATGATTTCTATTATTATTATTATTATTATTATTATTATTATTATTATTATTACCAAGGATCGGGATGGGGTGGTACGTGTAGGTAAAAGGGCGCTACGGGTTGGTTTAAAGGGGCATGGGTAGGCATAACGGGGATACGGGTATATATAAGGGGGTATGGTGATGGTCGATTCCTTTCATCCATACCTGCGAAACGATCAACTGGGAAGTATCAAGGAGGGTACAGGTAGGTTACAAGGGGGGTACGGAAGGTATCAAGGGGGTATGGGGAGGTATCAAGTGGGTTCGGGGAGGTATCAAGGGGGTATGGTGAGGCATCATGGGGGGGACGGGGAGATATCAGGGGGAGGGGGGTATGGTGAGGTATCAAGGGGGATATGGGGAGGTATCATCGTACAAATTAAACTCGCAGACAACAGTTGTCTCTCTGTCTACATTTTAAACAGCAACCTGTGTACCCTGGCTTATTATTATGGTTGTTACTTTTTACTATGGTACTAATTGTAGTAGCCATCTTTCTTTTGTAATTCAGATATAACCATAGCGGTTTGTTGTTGTTTTTTTTTAAATAGAGTTGACGACATGTATTGTTCGGTATGGTATTAATATACATCCCTATTGCAAAGTTCAATTTTCTTGTCACGCCTCCCCCCCCCCTCACCGTTTTTCGCCACCCGTCCCAAACCTTTCCGCATTACCACACTCCTATTTTACCTTCGCCTCCCCTACCCCCACCCCTCACCGCCCGCCCCTACCACCAGCTTCTCTCTCATTCTCCTTCTCCATCTACTCTTCTTACCCCCTTCACTTTTGCTCGTTCCCTCGATCACTCCTTTCCTCATCTCCTCTTCCTCTTTCCCCCCCTCCCCCTCTGTCCCCTGCCCCTGTTCCTCTCTCCGTCCATTTCTCAAAGCCTCGATGGGATAGTCTTGTTTTACGTCACGGAGAGGAGGGGGGTGGTGGAGGAAGAGAGTTTGGGAGGAGGGGAGGGGGTGGAGGGCGAGAAAGAGGGGTGAAGAAGAAAAACTAAGACCGATAACCCTTGCCATTTAGCTCGTTTGTCAGTTGTCTCCCTTTGTCGTAGTCGGAAAGTGCGGTTGAGTGACTGACCCCGAGATTGAGATATATGATGGACTCGCTGTCTCCAAACGCCGTGACGACTCCCTGACAACAATTTTGGTGCGAATGTTGATCAAGAAAATCTGAACAATTACAGTGAGGGGATTTTCTTTCTGTTTCCTGTTGTTGTTGTTGTTGTTGTTGTTGTTGTTGTTGTTGTTGTTGTTGTTGATAAGAATGAAGTTAAGAAGGAACAGGTATTCCTTCTGAAATAGCGCATTTTTCCAACTAGCATGCTGTTTGCTCAAGGAGGTCAAAGTGGAAATATAATATGTAATTTCAACCGTTTTAGCCAAAACATAAATTTGTTTCTCTATTAGGGTGAATTTAAGAAAACAGAGTTGTGTAGGTCTAAAGAACCTTTTTCGGTCATAGCGCTCTTACCAAGCTCACAGTTCTGCTCAACGCTGTAAAAATGAAGATTATCATATGAAGGTCAAACGTTGGAGAAACGGTGGTTTTTGGCAGCGAGTGGTGAAAATGTGTAACCAGGATTGTGGTAGTTTTTTAGAAGAAGAAGCAGAAGAAGAAGAAGAAGAAGAAGAAGAAGAAGAAGAAGAAGAAGAAGAAGAAGAAGAAGAAGAAGAAGAAGAAGAAGAAAAAGAAGAAGAAGAAGGAAAGGAGAAGAAGAAGGAGAAGGAGAGTTTAAAATAATAACGCAGAAGAAAAGGCAGTTTGTCAATATTGAATAAAAAAGAAATCTACTTTAACACTGAATGTCTTCAGTAATGTTTCTTTGTAGTAGTAGTAGTAGTAGTAGTAGTAGTAGTAGTAGTAGCAGTAGTAGTAAAACTACTACTACTACTACTACTACTACTAATAATAATAATAATAATAATAATAATAATAATAATAATAATAATAATAATAATAATAATAATAATAATAACAGTATGCTGTCACGCGCTTTTTCTTAAATTGAACTCGATGAGCGACGCTCTGAGGAAATCTCTATTACGGAAGTCGGAATAGAAATATTTGTTTTTATTTCTGAAATCTAATACCATTATTGAAGAGAGGCAGGAAACCAGACCACCCGTAAGTTCTTTCCATGCAAGATTCGAATCCGCGATCTTCGGCATTGGAAACCAAAACCATATGAACTGTACTACCAGGCCATTCGGAACTCCTGGCCTCTGTAATGCTTCACTTACTGTGAATTTTAAAAAAAGAACTTTGACGCTGAGATGTGTGCTATTGGGGTTTCTAATGGGATGGGATGGCACGTACCACCTCATCATCATAATCCTCCGTTGGGGATGCTGGGGATTTCTGTATAAATAGTATCCACACTTTGTGGAAAGTTAGTACATTAAATCTGTTATTCTCATTTGTTCTTTCTCGTTCTTATTCTGGTATATCAATCTACTATCTTCTTCGCTAGTCACCTACCTTTTCTCTTGAAAACTCTCCCAAAATTCCTCATTTATGTATGGGGTTTCTGCCAAATGGTCACTAGGGCTTTCTATGGTTTATTATTTAGCAATGTAGGCATTTTATATGTATGTATTTTGTTATTTTATAATGAAGCTTATATTTTTCTTTGTTTTTTGTAAACGGGGGTTCGATAAATTAGAGTACAGTCTCGGCGTGCATGGGATGCCTTTATTGCAATGTGACCGGCTGGTGGAGTGCCTTTAGTTTCACCATTAGGGTTGTTTCAGCAGATCTTTTAGACGGATCAGAGGTGAGCCCTCTGTCAACCACGTTGTGGTCCTGATCCGGCTCGTTGAAGTCCGCTAGACCCAATAAACAATGACTAACTAACTAACTAACTATAATCACAATCATTGGGTATAATAAGCGTCTACACAAGGTAAACTGGAGGGCGACTGTTGGAGCCTCAGTGTAAAACGGTAAAATTCGTTGAGGTGGTACAAATGGTCGGATTATTAATGGGCGACTTGTGGCAGATCTTGTGTAGGCCAGCGCCTTTAGCTGTAAATGCGCTATAAAAATGAATAAATACCTTTAAAATAAAGGGGGGTCCAGTGGAGTACAACAAGGCAGCATGCTGAGTCTTAGACTCTTCCGTTGCCAGCAGATAGACTGAGAAATATTGAAGAAATTATTTTGATCGACGTTACATATAAGGAAATCCCTTTGTAAAATATATTTTTGCAATTCTTTTCGATGTTTTTTTTAAAAAACCACTTTCAGGTAAATAATCTTTATATAGTAGCATATTTTCTTTAAAAGAAATCATTTGTTTATAAACAATGCAAGGTTTCTCTAATATATTTTCTCCGTAAATAACTTATTATGTACCTAAACAGTATTTTGTTTACGTAAATAAATCATGATATAGGTAAATAAGGCTTTGTTGCTAAATAGGGAGTTATTTATCTATATAATGCATTATTTAGGAGATTGTGAACAATAATGTAGTATTTACAAATGTTTGGTTTAAACATAATTTTATTATTCACGAAACAAGTAAACAAAGCATGGAGAACATAAAGGGCACACAAAAGCAAAGCTTAAATAAGTGCTACCCTTTAACAATTGACAACAATGAAATGTCTGGCGAACAGGAACAAATACAAAGCAATTAATTTACAAATGTTTCTAAATAATGATTTTTTTACCTTTATAATTCATTATTTATCAGAATTTGCTTAATAATATATTATTTAGAAGATGTTGCTAAACAAAGCATTATTTACGTTAACAATTTATTTTCTAGGGACTGCAATTTTTATTATTATTTTAGGGGATTCCAGGATTCGCAAGAAACCTTTTTTTTTTAAAATAATTTGACTGCTTTCTAAAATTAAATGCAAAGTCTTTCCAAAGATTGTGTATCCAAAATGTGTGTTAATTAAATTATTTATATTTCAACATAAATCACAGCACAAATTCGAAGATAAAACCTCCGTAACGTCCCTAACACAAACGAAAGGTCCAGGTCAGTTTTGTGCGGGAGTTTTCAGAGTTTTCAGTTTCAACATCAGAAAGAAAATAAAAGTATGTTTCTTTTTGTATTTATTTACCTCAAAAGGCAGTGATAGGTGTAGAAGAAGTGGCAGTAACAGGAGTATTGAATTGTTGAAAAACTGGAATCAACGCTTCTGCATTTTTTTTCCTATGATTGCCGTTAACTTGCGAGTTCCCCATGTTTATTTACTCTGAAGGCAATTCCGCCAAAGCAGAAATAATGATTGATCCCTCTTTTCAGGAGCCGTTTCTGTTTTAGTTTCGTATATTAATAAAGATATTAAAAAAAAGAGTGAAATAAAGCAGTTGCCTTATTTTAAATCGCAAAACAGTAAAATCCCGATTTTCAGATTTTTTTAATCACTATACACAACCTCACAGTGATAAGACCTGTATCTGCGAATTCCCTAAATATTGAAATGTGCAGTCCCTTAACAATGAATTGTTTACGTAACCAATGCATTGTTTAACAGCCTCTTCTAAATAATACTTTATTTAGCGAGCAAATTCTGGTAAATAATGCATTATTTATGGTTAGGTAACAGAAATCATTATTAAGAAACATTTCTAAATAATAGCCTACATTATTTCACACTATCTGCTAAATAATGCATTATATGCTTATAGGGAAATAATTCCTTATTTAGCAACAATGCCTTACTTACCTACATCATGATTTATTTACGTAAACAATATATTCCTTAGCTAATTAATAATAAGTTATTTACCGACAAAATATATCATTTAGAGAAATCTTACATTGTTTATAAACAAATGATTATTTAGAAATATTCCCCCGTTGGGGTGCCGGGGGTTTCAGTATAAATAGTATCCCCACTTTCTGGACATTTAGTGCTTTAAATTCCCACTGTCGCTGTCTTTCTCATTTGCTCTTTCTCATTCCTGCTTTGTTCTATCAATCTGCTATACTATCTTCTTCTTCGCTAGACCAGTCATCTACCTTTTTTTCTTGAAAAACCTTCCGGGACAAGACTCTTTATTTGTGTATGAGGTCTGTTGGATCAGCTTGGGAATATTGGACGCTTTCTGCCAGGTGGTCACTAGGGCTTCCTATGATGATATTATTTAGCAATGTAGGCATTTTATATGTATGTGTTTTGTTGATAATGTATAATGTTTGTATTCTATTTTGTTTTTGTAAACGGGGGTCCGATAAATTAGAGTACAGCCTCAGCGTCCCCTGCGTTGGATGTCTTTATTGTAAAGTGTCTGGCTGGTGGAGAGCTTTCAGTTTTACCACTAGGGTGGTTTCGGCAGATCGGCGGATCGGGGGTTGTCCGGTCCTGATTTGGCTCGGAAGAGTCCGCTGGACCTAAAGCAATAATCATGTAATGTAATGTAATTTAGAAATATGCTTCTAAATAAAGATTATTTAGCTGAAAATGGTGAACATAAATATTTTGAGAAGGGAATTTTATGGACATAACTATGTTGCAGCTAGAGTGGATATTAGCAAGTTAGGGGCCCTCCAGACGGGATTACCACTAACCATTTACAGTGATGAAGATTTCAATGCTTGCACTTTTTGTGGTGTTTTCTATCGCCGTCGCAAGGATTGAGGGTGAGTATTTATGACTGAGTCAAACAATAATTAATGAATGAGACAATTAATTAATGAACTTTTTGTGGTGTTTCCTACCGCTGTCACAAGAACGGAAGGTGTATATTTCTGAATAAATGGACGGATTAACGAATAAAGAAAATAATGGATGAATGAATGAATGGATAAATGATTTAAATAGTGAATAAATTATAGATGGGTGCATTAGTAAAATAATGAATGGAATAATGAATAAATAGGGAATGAATTAATGAATAAAATAAATAATGAATGAAAGAATTAATGAATGTAAAAATAAATTCATTGATGGGGTCACAGGAGTAAATTAAATACATTCGCTAATAATTATGAAATGCTTATCTTCCAACCTTCCCCTCCATAGACACAGGTAGTTCAATACATGACCACATAATAATAATAATAATAATAATAATAATAATAATAATAATGAAGATGATGATGATGATGATGATGATGATGATGATGATGATGATGATGATGATGATGATAAAAATAAATAAATAAATAAATAAATAAATAAATAAATAAATAAATAAATAAATAAATAAATAATAAATAAATAATAATAATAATAATAATAATAATAATAATAATAATAATAATAATAATAATAATAATAATAATAATAATAATAATAATAATGGACGCTATACGCGCTTTATTTCTAAAGCAGACTCTAAGCTCGGCGATCTGTAACCAACCTACACGCTACTACATAAAAAAGGTAAAGGTAAAGGTAGTCCCATAGCCTTGTGGCCGTAGGGGAGCGTGATGTTGGAGATCACACTTATCTTGGGCCAGCGTAATGAGGGTGATGCCTAACTCTCTCCCTCGCTGCTTTACCTTCCCCACCCTCAAGAGAGTAGGTACTCAATCACAGTTGAGTCAACTGGGGGCGTTGTTGTTTGTCGCTTCACACCTTAGCGGTCACCCATCCAAGTGCTAACCGCACCGGACGGTGCTTCACTTTCGACACAGTAGCGAGTGCTCCAACCACTGCACTATCCGACACCCCGCTACTACATAGAAAACAAAAATATATTTATCATTGTGACATGGGGCATTAAGGCAGTGGGGGGTCGCTATTGGAAGACAGAATAGAAATTGAATTTGATTTTTGCAATTTTTAATTGACTGTGATCCCATCATACCATTATGGAAGAGGAGGGCGGAAGCCGGAGTACTCGGAGAAAACTCTCGGTGACTTTAATAATCGTGTGAATAGTTTTTAATTGGTTTCAAGTCTTTTTTTT
This sequence comes from Oncomelania hupensis, assembly GCA_036898135.1. Lineage (NCBI taxonomy): Eukaryota > Metazoa > Mollusca > Gastropoda > Littorinimorpha > Pomatiopsidae > Oncomelania > Oncomelania hupensis. The sequence continues at coordinate 10,248,785 of CM072515.1, forward strand.
TTTGTCTTCAGGGGGTCAGCTGAGGTCAGTGTGTATCCTCATCCCAGCCTACAACAAGGAGGAGTACGCAGAGGGGGAAAATGAGGAGGAGGAGGTGAGGGGGTGGGGACCAGGACCCACCAGCAGCAGCAGCAACAACAACAACGCCGCCATCGTTACCCATAGCAACGGCGATGGAGCGGGTAAGTGATGTTGGTAATTGGCGGTGGCGGTGGTGGTGGTGGTGGTGGTGGTGGTGGTGGTGATGATGATGATGATGATGATGATTATGATGATGATGATGATGATCATCATCATCATCATCCTCATCATCATCATCATCATCATCTTAAAATAAATAAAATAAAATAACTAAATAAACAATTCAGAAATAAATAAATAAATAAAATACATGCAATAAAATGAAATAAATAAAACAAATAAATAAAATAAATAATAAATAATTAAATGTAGGCTTACGGATTTATTTTTTGCTGGCATTTCGATCATGTTTATCATTCACAGCATCAGGAGGAGATGGAGGAGCAGGACCGCCCCCTGTCCCCAGGGGGGGATCGAATGGCGGAGGTAGCACCCAAGGGTCCATGACGGACCCATCCAAACCACCTGGCCCCAACCCCAAATGGGGGTACTGGGAATGGGACGACGAGAGCGGAAGATGGGAGATTGAGGATTTCCGGAGACGCAGACGACAGGCAGCTGCTAATGTTCTGGAAGGTGAATGTATATTTTAGTTCGTTAGTTAGTTACTAACTTATAGTTATTCTATTTTATTTGTTTAAATTAGCTTCTTCTTTTTTTTGTTCTTTGTTTATGTACACATTTTTTTCTCATTACTGTAAATTTATAATGCTTGCCATTCTCTGTTGTATATTTATTCCATTTATAGATAGTACTACGTAGTGCTACACACCGTGTCCTATTTTGGCTTGTATGTTGCCATGTTAAGGTTCTGCTGATCACTGTTGCCTAGCAAATCACAGTATGGCATCCAAAACGAAGCAGTCGAGTCGAGGGCGATAACAAAGTGCAAGATGAATAATAATAATAATAATAATAATAATAATAATAATAATAATAATAATAATAATAATAATAATGATGATGATGATGATGATGATAATAATAATAATAATAATAATAATAATAATAATAATAATAATAATAATAATAATAATAATAATAATAATAATAACGCAGCTCGTGAATTTAACATGAGTTACAACGACCACAATGGCAAAGACATAGGCTATTATAGTTATAGGTTTGTAAGGTTTAGTGACGTATGAGAAAGAGTTGCGTACTAATGAAAGTAACATGAGGGTCGAAGTTTGGTTAGGATTATCTACCCGTCCAAATATTGGTTATTCCAATCCAACAGTACAAAAGCAAAGATTCTTTTAAGGGTCCCTAGAACACCGCGCAAGTTGAAGTTTAATGCATAGCGGTAAGCAGCCCTAGTCTACCTATGATACATAGGGCTGTACGATATCTACAGCTATTCTTTTTATAGAGGATGTAATTTCAGCGTGAGTGAATGCCCCTGTGTTTGCTTGTTTGTTTTGTTGTTGCTGTAAATGTTGTTTTCACATCAAAATTGACAATGTATGACGATCGTGTCTTTAAGAAAATTTTCCGTCAAAATTGAGAAAAAAATCCTTGTGAACAATAAAACAAAACGCCCGAACTGTATCCGACAGGCCGGCTGCGTTGCGGACCCCGCACGGTCATCAGGGTGGACAGGGTGACTTTGGGCTTCTCCATTGACAACCGCTGCCTCCCAGTGCGCTCCCCTTGCCAGGTAACCTCCACTCTCGGCCGCCAGGTGGCGCACTGCGACGGTCAGACTGGAACATGCGCGGTGACGGTGCAGCAGCAGTTCATGGCTGGTTGCGGCAGGCGAACCAACTATGCCAGCATCGTTTACGAGTGCATTCCAGGTAAACTCCCAAGTTCGCGCAGTGTGTCACGCCATGGATCACTGAGCCACGTCAATAGGTCAATACCGCAGTCGTAACCTGAAGCTAGCTAAAGCTAGCAGAAAACGAAGAGCCTTTAGCATTTAGGCAGAAATTAAAAAAAGAACAGAGCAAAAAAAAATCCAAGATAATAAGTATCGTCTTGTGTGTGGAACAGTGCAAGTTGCTAACATTTGGCCCACCACGTATCTTTAATAAATATTGTTCTATTAAATGAAATCACGTAATATCTATCCATAATTTTCATTCATTGTCGTTTTACACAGAAGCTGAACGGCAAAGCATATGCCAAGCCCAGACGTTGCAGTCCACCGGAAGTGTGATCTTAACCTCCCCTTCCTTTGCCGGTAGTCTCGTTAACGGTGCGCATGCGCAGTACCTGTCGTGCGAGTGCGAGGTGACCCGCGGGTCCAATGCTCAGCTGGAAATCCCATGGGCGCGGGCACATCTGGACACGGGAGCCGGAGACGTCTGCGGCGATGAAATGTTGCTGGTCGATACTTGGGATTCTGCTGGAGACAAGTAGGCCGGTGTGATGATGATGATGATGATGATGATGATGATGATGATGATGATGATGATGATGATGATGATGATGATGATGATGATGATGATGAATTGATTCATTTGTTACCTGTCTGATTTTACTTTTTTATAACTTTATTGTTGCAAATCTACTTATTTGTGAGTTTTGTAGATGTGACAGACGGACTAGTTTTACCCTGCTTACTTTACGGTTTAGCCTTGTTTAGTCATTGTAATCTTAGAATGTTAATGTTAGGCTGCAGCAGACGATGGAAGTAATCAGGCGTAGCAAGAGTATAACTGAGGTACACACACTGCGAGCTTGACGGTGTAGTGACGTCAGCACTGTGTGTGTTAAATCGGCAGGCAATGATATCACCGTAGCTACGTTAGGCGAGTCGATTATCAGCCATGGGAACACAGGTTATAATGGACTCAGCCAGGTCTGGCTGATTCAAATAGAGAGATAGAACGGCAGTCGTTTTTTAAACGAGGAGCAGTAAACAGCTACATAGTTAGCAGTAAGATCTCTCCTGAATAGACCAGGAAGCAGGACTTGAGAATCTTGGAATTCAATCAAGTAGCCACGAGCCTGACTTTGTCAAACAGGTAAATGAACATACTTCTGTTTCATCGTGATATATTTATATTATTGTTGAAATTATGTTTGTGGAATTTGCTATGCATATACTTGAATTGTTAATCCGAATTTGCCTTACCACGTGGAAAAGCCGAACACGTGTTAAGCAAGACCGGTTGCGCCGCCATGTTGTATACCTGACGGAACCCCTGTTGTTTAACCTATATGTATGTTTGCAGACCAGTGGCTGTACCAGTGAATGTTTATAATATTATTAATTCTGTATGTGTATAGTTAGCCACGATTTATATTTATGTATGTATAGGAAATTAGAGTTGAGATTCCAGTGGACCACGGACGTAGCAGAATGTTCGTCGCTTATGTATAGAGATGTGGAGCTATCACTGAGGGCTACTTTGGCTTTCAGTGAGACGCTCTGCACATACCTATTATTCAAGGTTGTGCAGAATTTCGTCTCTTGTGTTACAGACGAACAGGCGAGATATAACGTGCGCCCAACTCCACAGAAAACACGAGTTGGCTGTTTAGCCTCTACAGCACAGGACTGAGAGAGCTCCCCTGGAAAACACTCTCCAAGACAACACAGATTGTCAAGGAACCAAACTACTTGACGACCCAGCGTGTACCAGAAGCTAAGCGCCTAGGAATCAGTGCACTTAAACTGGTAGCAAAAGGACCACAGTAGTCCACTCTTCAGAACTATAGTAAAACGGACCACAGTAGTCCAATCTTCATGAACTCTAGTAGCCAGTGCCCTATGAAGACATAACAGCTGCCTAGACTATCAGCGATCGAACCATTTGCATTGACTCTTGACTTTTTAAGGTAGATTAGTACATCGAAGGTCTTGTATAGAGTAGAAGAAATAAATGTGTGATTTTAACTGTTATTAAGTGGCTGGACTACATATGATTCATAGCCGTGTGAAAGCTAGTGTGACAGTGATCTTTTACCATTTTTCTATCTATCTCTGTATCCCAGCCTTAACACAGACCGAGCTAAACAAATAAATGTATTAAAGTAATTCACCGGGTGACTAACTAGCAGTTCCCATAGAATAAAGCGTGAGGGTTACAGCATTCCATTGTGCAGAGCCCAGCAACACATAAACCCCACGTTACAGTAGATTGTTATTTAAGCTGATTTATTTATTTATTTATTTATTTATTTGAATAGCTTTTTAACATTAGAATAATCTGCGAGAAATACTTACAGCACCAAAAGCATCTATATCATGTGTTCGTAGACTTCAAAAAGGCGTTTGACAGAGTCTGGCATGCAGCTCTGTGGGCAACCATGAGAGTCTACAACATCAGCCCTAAAATTATTGAGGTCATCAAAAGCCTGTATGACAAGGCTACCAGTGCAGTCCTCCATAACAGCGCCATCGGAAACTGGTTCAGAACAACAATCGGTGTGCGTCAGGGATGCCTACTCTCTCCAACACTCTTTAACATCTTCCTAGAGCGCATCATGTCATATGTCCCCTGCAGATCACGAAGGCACAGTCAGCATAGGGGGTAAAGCAATCTCCAACCTTCGTTTTGCGGATGACATTGATGGATTGGCTGGAGAGGAAAAAGAACATGAACAGCTGGTACAGAGGCTTGACACCACCTCAAGAGCCTATGGAATGGAAAAAAGTGCAGAGAGAACCAAATTGATGACCAACAACACCAATGGCATCAACACGGACATCAAAGTCCAAGGCCAATCCCTCAACACAGTGCATAGCTTCAAATATTTAGAAGCCATTGTAACAGACAATGGGTCCCGACAGGAAGTCCCTTCCAGGATCGCACAATCAACTGCTGCCCTGGCGAGGTTGAAGCCAATTTGGAAAGACAGGACCATCAGCCGACATTCCAAGGTAAGGCTGCTGCGCTCCCTTGTCATCTCCATCTTCCTATAAGCTTGCGAAACATGGACCCTCACAGCAGATCTACAACGAAGAATACACAGAATGGAGATGAAGTGCTACAGAAGACTCCTGGGCATTTCCTATACCCAGCACATCACGAACGACAAAGTCCGACAGACCATCACACAAGCCATTGGACAACACAATGACCTGCTCACAGTGGTGAAAAAACGGAAACTCCGATGGTATGGCCACGTCACCAGATCATCAGGTCTTGCAAAGACCATCCTGCAAGGCACAGTGCAAGGAGGTAGAAGAAGAGGCAGACCGAAAAAGAGGTGGGGGGACAACATTCGAGAATGGACTGGTTTGACACTGAGCGAAACTATCAGGGTTGCTGAGGACAGACAAAGGTGGTGTACGCTGGTTAAACGATCATCTGTGGTACCACTACGTCGTCCGAGTTACGGGATAGGATAGGATAGGATTTATTTATTTATTTATTTATTTATTTATTTATTTATTTATTTATTTATTTATTTACTTACTTACTTATTTATCTGTATAAATATGTTGTTTGTTTATTTTTATGTTGGAAAGGAGAACTGGTGTTTAGATGTCACACGTTAGATCCCTAGCTACATGTATAATAAGATTTTGGACAAACTGTATTGTGTGACGGTGATTTAAGATGTTCTGCAGAGCCACCTCAGCATTCAAACCCATCATTTTCACAGTGTCACTTTCCTGCTAATAATACCACCGCTGTAGACTACATGGAATTTAGGCCGTATGTTGGATTTAGTTGAAACCATCCTTCCATGCGTCTTTCTGTCCGCGCATTTTTTCCTCAGAATTGAGTGGACGGATTAAAAAAAATAGTTTTGGTGTACCTCTGGCTCACGTCATCATCTCGTTATTTTAGTATTTTGTCATCAGGTTTAGACTACGAGAAGAGCTCTGTGGACTGAAGTCACTGAGGGACACAAGTTTCAGCGACCCTATCGTCAAATTCACCTTTCTGCCTAGCCCAGCATCCACCACAGCCAGCGGTTTCATGCTCAAAGTTCAAGGTTTGTATCAGACGTGGGTCGAATTTTTACCATCCCTTATGGTTTTAATTGTTGATCTTAAAAAGGGTTGGACTGTTAGCGTCGAGGTGGTGCGTTTTAGTCTCCAATGCATGCCGAAAGTTCCGGTGCCGAATTGTATGCGATATTTGCTGGAACGATGAAATAAATAAATAAATAAATAAATAAATAAATAAATAAATAAATAAATAAATAAATAAATAAGGGGTATGTTCGATCCAAGCAGGGTGAAATGTTTAACTCAGGTATGAGGCATATCTAGGTCACTGAGGGTTTTCGTCGGATACTCAGGTTTCCAACCCCTCCTCTTCAATAGTTGCATTAAATGCAATCCAAAAATAAAATTACGAGTTTAGTTTTTTTTTCTCCTGCTTAGAGTTATTTATTTATTTATTTATTTATTATTTGTTTACTTGCTTTGTGTTTTTTTATTTGTTTATATATTTTCTTTCTTTTTTCTGATTTATTTATTTATTTATTTTGTGTGTGTTCTTGTTTATGTATTTATTATGTATTTTTTAAATGATGTATTTATATACTA
>CM072515.1:10260382-10270382 GCA_036898135.1 Oncomelania hupensis
ATTATGTTTCAGGCGGAACGTTGTCAGCAGTAGTTGCCTCCCTTGCCTCTGTCATCGTTATTATTGGTTCAATAGCCATGGTCCTCTGGCACCGCAGGTATTGTTTGTCAAACTTTTTTTCATCATCATCGTCATCGTCGTCGTCGTCGTGCTCGACATCATCGGATTGTATTTCATGTTATAATTCTTATATAGCGCTTTTCCAGCTCAAGAGCTGCTCAAGGCGCTGGCCGATACAAGATCTAACTCAAACCGTCAGTGGCGCCCCTTTGCTGACTTCGGCGCATCATCTGACTGTCCAGATTAACACCCACCACGTGATTTAAACCTGGGTCATTAGCGTGCCAGTTCATCATTTATTTTATGTTCAAGTCCCAATTTGTTAGCATATCATCCTCAATATCATCATCATCGAGGTAATACACATTGCTGCGATCGGTAGAAAGTATCGCCAAAACTCCCGCTAGCAGCAGGTGAAAGTATTCCCTCCATCCCTTCAAAGTATACTTTGGGCTCGCTGCTAGCCGCGGATGCGAACCGCATTACTGTTTAAAAGTGACGGAAAGAGCGGAATATTGCTACAAGAGTTCGGGTAAGGGTTAGTTGTAGATCTATCCCTAACCCTTTTCTCTACAAAAATGCTCTTTTTCCGTCCCAAAAACCCATTTGCCTTCTTGGATTCTTAAATTGTATGAAACCAAGTGAGGACACTATCCGGCGTCAATAAACGGTTCGAAAAGATTCTAAAACGGTTCGTAAAAGACAGTTGACCTAGAAACAAATACAGCGTGACCTAATTCGTCGCCTAGAGGAGACGAAACTTACTTTTCCGTTTCTAGTCTTTCAGATACACTGTAAACTGAGCAGGCTGCTAACCTCGCCAAATTATCCCTTCAATGGACAAGGGACATACTTTGGCCTGCTGCGCAGCGTGTGCCTGGAGTATACTTTCTTTCGATCGTAGCTATGTGCAATGGGTGCATCATCATCATCATCATCATCATCATCATCATCATCATCATCATCATCATCATCATCATCATTTATTTCCTTCTCAGTCTTTTTCTCCTCAGGTTTTCTTCTTTCTTATGCTGTTACTGACAATACGTAGTGTTCATATCGTGAGCCTCTAGCGGTGTTGTGTTGCTTCAGACGTAAAAACAAGAGAAAGAAGAACCAGATTGTGTATTACGACACCCGTTCCACAGTCCGTTCTCACGCGCCGCTCTACAGTGATGCCACCTACCAGGACCCCGCAGGCCCCGGATCTAAGATTCCCACCATGCCACCCACTTCCGCTTCCGGCGGACGCTACGACAACGGAATTGTCGTCATAGAAACCAAGACATCTCTTCACAATGAAGTTTCTAAGACAGCGGACAGGTAAGTAAAAAGTTCTTTTCGTTTTCATGCTCCCAAAAATCTGGAACTCTATGCCTTCGAAGAGAAGTTTACATCAGTTAGGTTTAGTATAAAAAGACAAAACGTGTTTTGGGAGATATTATACAGACAGATCTTGTTATAAATAATAGTCAGGGCGTCAATCATCGCTTACCCTACTGCTTGAAGGAATTCCGTGGGTATGTTGTCCACTCCCGCTGACTTCCCTTTCTTCAGCGATTGCACTGCTGCCTCAACCTCTTCTCGGAAAATTAGGAGGATTTCTTCTTCTCTGTTCTGGGGACATGTTAGAACTGATGGGTCTGCGTTGGGCGTGTGGTTGTAAAAGTCATCTATCTAACACTTCTTGTTTTTTCAGTAAGGCATATGCCAGGCTTGCTTTGGATCGTGGAGACCTTGGGCTGTTTAACAATTGTCACTTACACTCACTATTATCTGTAACAATATCTGGCAGAGTGGGGAGTGGCCTACACCATGAACAACACATTCGCTTGTCACCATTCTTCTCAAAAAAGGAAATCTTCAGGAGTATGAAAATTACCGCACCATCAGCCTCATCAGCCATCACAGCAAGGTGTGCGTCAAGGATGCCTATTCTCTCCAACACTCTTCAGCATCTTCCTAGAGCGCACCATGACAGATGCCCTTGCAGATCACGAAGGCACAGTCAGCATAAGGGGTAGAGCAATCTCCAATCTCCGTTTTTCGGATGACATTGATGGATTGGCTGGAGAGGAACAAGAACATAAACAGCTGGTGCAGAGTCTTTACACCACCTCCAGAGCCTATGGAATGAAAATACGCGCAGAGAAGACAAAAATGATGACAACACCAATGGCATCAACACAGATATCAAAGTCCAAGGCCAATCCCCCAACACAGTGCATAGCTTCAAATATTTAGGAGCCATTTCAGACAATGGGTCCCGACAAGAAGTCCTCTCGAGTATCGCACAAACAGCTGCTGCCCTGTCAAGGTTGAAGCCATCTCCATCTTCCTTAACGCTTGCCAAACATGGACCCTCACAGCAGATCTACAAGAAAGAATACAAAGAATGGAGATGAGGTACTACAGAAGACTTCTGGGCATTTTCTATACCCAGTACATCACCAACGACGAAATCCGACAGACCATCACACAAGCCATTGGACAACACGATGACCTGCTCACAGTGGTGAAGAAACGGAAACGCCGATGGTATGGCCACGTCACCAGATCATCAGGTCTTGCAGAGACTATCCTGCAAGGCACGGTGCAAGGAGGTAGAAGAAGAGGGAGACAGAAAGAGATGGGAGGACAACATTCGAGAATGGACTGGATTAACACTGAGCGAAGCCATGAGGGTTGCTGAGGACAGAGAAAGGTGGAGTACGCTGGTTAAACGATCATCTGTTGTGCCCCATCGACCTCCGAATTACGGGATAGGATAGGATAGTTTTGGTAGAAATTGGGGTTAGTAGACCACACTATTCATGCAAAGGGTGAAATGTGTATAACTTTATAAAGTAAAGCACGGCACCACAGATCAAAGCCATCCAAACTGTATCAATATGTCAACATGAGAGGAATCGTCTATTCAACGTTTGACAGAATACCTTTTTTCTAGTTGTTTTTTTTTTAACAAAGAGAAGCCAGCAAATGTCTTATTGTTTCAGGCACATGTTAGGTTAAAGATTAAACAATGCAACTACTTGGACGTTCCATTGCCGGTATCAAAACCAACATGGCGATTAAAATGCACCCTCAGTCTACCTGCCTGCTATTAGAACTGAAGAGAGCGTCCCATTCAAACAGACGGTCCAGTGAAAAGAAGTACCCTGATACATCTCAAGAAATAGTCCCCTACGGAAATAGACCACAACAAAAAAAATCCTCAAGAAGGAAAGACGAAAAATAGTCAATGAATACAAGTTTAAATAGTGATACACTGGTTTATCACTAACAAGCAATTCCCCATAAACCAACTCAGGCAATTACGGTCTTGGCAAAATCTGTCCTTAGTCTCTACTTTTATGAAACGTTGTCGGCTAATCATTAAAAAAAAACGACCCATACTGAGAACACAAGTTGTCTCAATCAAGCTTTGCGAAAATAACCAAAGGCAAAAGAATAAGAGCCACAAGCCAACGAACCCGCGCAGTAGAAACTACACACAAAATAAGAAGAGAAGAAACGCGGCTAAACATGAACACCTGAAAACGGTCAAAAACTTATGAAAAAAAACCTCACGGCGGTAGTGCAAAGTTTTTCATTAGTTAGTTTCTTCTTATTCATTGTTAATCTCCAAAGCACAAGGTCCATAAAATCAAGGCAACTTCCTGTGAAAATCTGTCCTTACGCCTCTACTTTATTTGAACAGAGCTATGTCGGTGTCCAAAGAAAAACGACCCTCTGATGTCTTGCTGCTGAAGTCACGTCGCCCTCAGCATCAGCCGCGGGAGGAAGGGAAGAAGAGCCAGCGCCCGACGCCGACGGTCAACGCCTTGCCGGTGAGACCCTCGACACAAGAAGAAGAAGACAAGCCGCGGCCTGAACAGCGATGACGAAACGCCTTATGACAACGCTGGCGAGTGCAAAGTTTATTCAGTTAGTTAGTTAATTAGTTATTCATTGCTTTACAGGGTCCAGCGGACTGCAAGGAGCCGAATCAGGACCACAAAATCAAGACCGCAACATTCGCTGAAAGAGGAATCACCATAAAAAGATATGCCGAAACAACCCTAGTGGTAACACTGAAGGCACTCCACCAGCCGGTCACTTTACAACAAAGACATCCTACGCAGGGGAAGTTGAGGCTATACTATAATTTATCGAAACCCGATTACAAAAACAAAATAGAGTACAAACGCCATTATAAAATATCAAAAACACCAAATCCATATTAAATGCCTACATTGCCAAATAATATCATAGGAAGCCCCTGTGACCATTTGGCAGAAAGCTGTCCAATATTCCCAAGCTGATCCAATAGACCTCACACACAAATGAGGAGTTTTGTCACTAAATTTCCAGTTCAGTTCAGTTCAGTGGATAGATTTACGTCCCCGGACACAGTGCGTATAGGGACAAGAAAATTTCCAGAAAGTGGGGATACATATCTATTTATACTGACACCCCGGCATGATCATGATCGATCATCATTATTGTTTGAAATTGACTTAAGAATGTTTACATTATGGCAGGAGTTGAGGAGAGTTTGGGTATGGGGCGTGTGTGCGTGGAGTGGGAATAAGATGTCGATAGAGATGTTTCATCATCATGATCATCATCAACAGCAGCAGCAGCAGCAGCTAATCGTCATTAACAGCAACTTCAAACAACGAGATCATGAATGGCATTTTCAGTCTTCTTCTCGTTTTTTCTTCTCTTTGAAGTATAAAAATATTATCTTCCTTTTCTTTCTCTAATTTCTTTGATTCCATCTTCTTCTTGTTCTTGTTCTTCTTATTATTGTTGTTGTTGTTCTTCTTTTTGTTCTTCTTGTTCTTCTTGTTCTTCTTGTTCTTCTTGTTCTTCTTCTTCTTCTTCTTCTTCTTCTTCTTGTTCTTGTTCTTCTTTTCTCCTCCTCCTCCTGCTGCTGTTCTGGTAACTTTTCTGACTTTTTCGGCTACCTTCTTCTGCCCTTTGATTGCAAGTTGTGAGTATAACCTTTTGGGTTCTATTTTCAGACGAAATCGAGACGCCCTCTTCCCCGATTGTTGAACGGCCTTCTGACGACATTGCCACCACCGACGATGACGTAACTGATAACGACAACGACGAACCAAAGCTGCGAGCAACCGCTGACGCCATCTACTCATCACTGGATGACGTAAAGAAGTTAATGACGTCGCAGGGAGACGACGCTTCGCTGTCGTCACAAGAAACTGAGATTGAGGACGAGGATTAAAAACCAGTCGGAATGAGATTATGTAATGATGACGTCATAATGTGTAACGACGCACGCTTGATGAATTTTCCATCCCTTTGGTTATGAACAGGGTGGGAAATGTTGAATTTTCTTTCAAATTTTTGGCTTAATTGACATCTTGCAATATACTGGAAAGTTTTCCTCGTCTACTTGTATTATTTGTTTGTTTTTTCATTACATTTTTATTACATTATTGGCCATTCCTTACATGTACAATTTAGCATATTAAGGCAATGTGATGTTCGATCGATCTGGAACGTGCGTAGTAGAAGTACAAGACAAGAACTTTTGGGATAAATGGGTTAGTCATACTAGTCATGCAAAGGATGAAATGCATATCTCTTTCTCCAGTAAAGCACGGCAGCCACAGTTGAACGCCATCCATGCTGTATCATGATGAGGAATCGTCTATTCGACGTTTGACAGAATACCTTTTTCCTAACTTTTTTTTTTTTAAACAAAGGGAAGCCAGCAAACGTCGTATTGGTTTCTCCTAAAACGCCTACTGTATGGTTTGGCAACTTCGCCAACACGTCACATTTACAAAATGATGTCAGTCGCATTTAACTACCCCGTCCCTGTGTTTAAATTTTTGAATGAAATGTGAGACTATAAATTTCTCTAACTGCAACTTAACTGCCTCGTTGACTGTCTGTCTCCGTTCCTTTCTGCCTTTTCCATTCTCTCTCTCCGTGCTCACATTCAGAGTGACAGGAAAAAACCACCTCCTGGAAAAGAGAGGGTATGACGGCCTATCCTATCCTGTTTCGTAACCCGGAGGTCGTAGGGGCACCACAGATGATCGTTTAACCAGCATACTCCATCTTTCTCTGTCCTCAGCAGCCCTGATGGCTTCGCTCAGTGTCAAACCAGTCCATTCTCGAATGTTGTCATCCCACCTCTTTCTCGGTCTCCCTCTTCTTCTACCTCCTTGCACTGTGCCTTGCAGAATGGTCTTTGCAAGGCCTGATGATCTGGTGACGTGGCCATACCATCGGAGTTTCCGTTTCTTCACCACTGTGAGCAGGTCATCGTGTTGTCCAATGGCTTGTGTGATGGTCTGTCGGACTTCGTCGTTGGTGATGTGTTGGGTATAGGAAATGCCCAGAAGTCTTCTGTAGCACCTCATCTCCATGCTTTGTATTCTTCGTTGGAGATCTGCTGTGAGGGTCCATGCTTCGCAAGCATATAGGAAGATGAAGATGACAAGGGAGCGCAGCAGTCTTACTTTGGAATGTAGACTGATGGTCCTGTCTTTCCAAATGGGCTTCAACCTTGTCAGGGCAGCAGTTGTTTGTGCGATCCTGGAGAGGACTTCCTGTCGGGACCCATTGTCTGTATGACGGCCTACTAGCAACAAAACCGAGAGTTACCATTATCACGAGATAATTGAAATTAACACGTGTTTCTGCGTAATTTACAGAGATACCGGTAATCCACGGTGTTAATTAATAATTATCAGTATCTGCCACGCCTTCCTAGCGCCAAAACCTGATAATGACAAATATCTTGAGATAATTACAAATATCATAGGTACAAAAAGGTAAAGGTAAAGGTAGTCCCATAGCCTTTTGTGGCCGTAGGGGAACGTGATGTTGGAGATCACACTTATCTTGGGCTAGCGTAATGAGGGTGATGCCCATCTCTCTCCCTCGCTGCTTTACCTTCCCCACTTAAGAGAGTATGTACTCAGTCACAGTTGAGTCAACTGCGGGCGTTGTTATTTGTCGCTTAACGTTTTGCGGTCACCCATCCAAGTGCTAACGGCACTGGACGGTGTGCTTAACTTGCGACAAAGTAGCGAGTGCTCCAACCACTGCGCTATCCGACACCCCTCATCATAGGTAAATTACAATTATCATTGAAAAAATTACAAATATCTTCGCGTGATCACGCTTAATTTTTCAGTTTGGGCTCTAGCAATCTGTCTGGAAATGGGGCCAAAACCAAAATTGTAATTTTCACTTGATAATTACAATTTTTACGTGCTATTTGGTGTAATTATCACATGATATTTGTAACATCACAATGTAAAGTTAAGTACCACGTGTTAATCACTACTATCGCTGATATCTGTAAGTTTTTCGTTCTATCGTAAGCCGCCTTAGTCAGAATTAAGCATGATCACGTAAAAAGTGTAATTATGAAGTGAAAATAGTAATTTTTATGTGAAAATTACAATTTTCGGTTTTGGCGCAATTCTCCAGGCGGATTGCTAGAGCCCAAAACTGAAAATTAAACATGAACACGCGAAGGTATTTATTATTTTTCAATGATAATTGTAATTGTCCCTTGATAGTTATAACTATCTGATTATCTCATGCTATTTGTAATTATTTCATGATATTTATGATCAGGTTTTGGCGCTAGTTATAAGAGGGGGCTTAACTGCACATTTACTTAACACTTTATTTGTAATCAGCACTACTATAGACTGCCAGCAGCTAATCTTAACGTGCGAGTACCACTTTTAACTTACAATAAATACTTACAATTATTCTGATATCGGTTGTGTAAGCATTTCCGGGTCGCCCCCAAAATTGACGATTTGGGTACTGGGGTGATTAAATATATACAGTATAACTATAGAACCGTATCGCATGGTACCTGATACCTCTATGATTGAGCCTGTGTATCATAATTGTATGATTCGGTAATAAAGGCGACGTGATTGTACACAATGTATTGAATTCTATTAGCAGTATTTTGTCATGTGTGCCTATTATCTTTTGGTCAGCATTACCCCCAACCCCCACCCCTCAGTCGGACTCGGTCACACAGACAGACGGGCACAGGCAGACACACCAACAGACACACTGACATACATCTCTCTCTCTCTCTCTCTCTCGCCCTCTCTCTTCCCCCTCTCTCGGCTACTCTGTCCCTGTTTTGGATTACATTTCAAGGACGATCTCTATCCAGAAGATCAAGTAGCTAGCTGAAGCCTTTATACCTTTACTTTATATACTACGCACTCCTACAGCACACAAACACACACACACACACACACACACACACACACACACACACACACACACACACACACACACACACACACACACGCACACATTCACACACCGAACAGTTATCACACAGAGCCCCTTAGACTCGGCATAGTAGGGTAAGATACCAACAGATGGACCTATAGTGGTTGCGACAGAAGCAACCCGTGCCTTTCATTCTTTGTTTCCGCGCGTGCGACAGCTGCGAGAAAGGAGAGAAACGATTGGTTGTTTTAACATCAATGTCACGCGCCATTTTCCATAGCTCCTGCTGGGCTGATCATTTAAAAAAAAAAAAAAAAAAAAAAAAAGATGTACGGTATCCAAAACGATCCATAAAGATTAAATTTAATATAGAATACTATGATTCAGGAAAGTTATTTTATAACTATTCGGGTGTTGGAATAACTTAAAGCTCCTTGAATCCGTGGCTGTGCTTTATTTATTTATTTGACTAATATGTAGGTCTACTTTTTTTTTTAAACCGTAGAAAGAACAAACATTGTATCGAGCACATCAACATCATAGTAAAGTGAAACAAGTGGAAAGAAATTAAGAAATCGAAGAGGATCAAGGAGGAAGATGAAAGAGAAGGATTAAGAGGATAAGGAGGAAGTGAAAAGAAGAAGAAAAAGTAGACTAGAATAAAAAGAAGAATGATTTTTATAAAATGAGAGGGGCCGGGTAGCTCAGCTGGTAAGAGCGTCTTGCTAGTAACCGAAAGGTCGCTGGTTCGAATCCCGGATTGGTCAACGTGTGATCATTATTTTCCCCTTTACCAACTAACTGGCCGCTGGTGTCAGTATAACGGTCCAGTAGTCACTATATGCGAAAGTGTCGTGTGACTATAATCTACAAACAACAACAACAACAACATATAAAATGATATGGACCGACAGGGAATGAGAAGAGATGGATCAAATTTAGCGTTTAAAGAAGGGAAGCGGTGAATTATTCATAAGTAAGATAAGACGACAACTAACTGATGATGCTGACGACGAAGATGAAGCCGAAGCCAAAGCCGACGAAGAAGAAGAAGAAGAAGACGAAGAAGACGAAGAAGACGCAAACTCTTCATCTTTATAACTGCTTCTTTCCGGTGTGCTCCATCCATCCACCTCTTTGATTCGCGACATGAAGGCCAACCACTCCTCTTTTGAATATCTGTTGTGTTTTGTTGGCCCTCGTAATGTTTTACGCTCCATAGACACCCATAAAAACGTTAGTAAGGAAATTCCACCTGTGTTATAGTAGTTTGTAAAAATAATGGCATGATATTACAGTGCTTGCTTCCTTTTTATCCAGTTGACTCAAATAAGCCGTTAGGTTTAACAGAGTGACTTATCCTGAGGGCTAAAGGCATCGTTGTCATCGATTCCTTCGCCTCTTCCTCCCCCCCCCCCCGATCCTCACCTCTTATTTCACACTTGAAAATATCAATTCCATGACTGTGAAGACTTCATTATGTCTCTAAGGCTTTTCCTGAGACCGCTTTGGTTTGTTTCATTCTTTTTAAAATTAATGTCTTATTTTTTTTCCCATGCAAAAGAAATTTATTATCACATTTTGTTGAGTATTTTGGTCTAATTTAATGGCAAAGAGCTGATCGATCATCTTTGGTGAGTCAGAGAAGTTATGAAAAACTTAACCCTAACCCGAATTTTAAAAAAAGAAAATAAAACAGCAG
>CM072515.1:10275382-10277882 GCA_036898135.1 Oncomelania hupensis
TATGAGATATTGACTATATACACACCTCTATGCATGATAATATGAGAGATTTTGACTATACACATCTCTGTGTATGAGAGTATGAGACATATTAACTGTATACTGTACACACCTCTGTGTATGATAGTTTGAAGATATTGACTATTCACACACCTCTGTGTATGATAATATGAGAGATATTGATATACATTGACACACATATGTGTATGATAGTATGTGAGAGATATTGACTGTATCTGTCATACGTAAAGCTGTTATCTATCGCTTTGCGATCCAGTGCGCTACTGGTGCCCAACTTGAGTAATGTTTCTGTGCTTATAGAAATGCCAACGAGAGAGAGGGAAGGAGGGAGGGAAGGAGAGAGAGAGAGAGAGAGAGAGAGAGAGAGAGAGAGAGAGAGAGAGAGAGAGAGAGAGAGAGGTGGGTTTGGGATGTTGGTTGTTTACGCTTTCTATTATACAAAACCAGCAGATAATTTGATTTCACGCTGCTGCTGTTTTATCCCTCACAGGAAACGTTGAGAATAATGATGTAGACAGTTTGACAATTTTCCCAACAGAGGCCGCTGCACTTGTATAATTTGCATTGTAGGCAGTTTTATGCTACATTAGTGGTAGGCTTACTTTAATTTGCAAGATATAATTTTAATATGGTCGGATGTAAGATTCGCGCCTCGAAACACTATATCTTGTGAGATGCGTGCGCATTATAAATTCTTGTATTAGTTTTATTATTATGTAAACTACCTGTAGTTTCCAACCAAGGACCTGCACCTATTTTTGAATTAACTTGAAGCTCATTCCTATGTGGTTGTGCCCTGAGGAACTGTTGCTCTATGTTGCTTTGCGGATGTCGTTAGTCGTGTAAAAGTTATAGAATAAAATCACCAACAATACAAAGACAGCTGTAATCTCATGGTTGGAAGAGAAAACAAATTATAGTTTTAAATCTGACTTGACTTGTTGATGATTTTTGTTTTGTTAAGTATTATGCACACTAACCAATTACGCAGAGACCTTTCAATGCGCAGAAGTGAAGTGTAGAACTCTGTTACATTGCTAGTTGTAGCAGACAGCTTCTATAATTATACTAGAAGCTGTCTGGTTGTAGGCCTATGTTGAGTTGCAGGCAGTCTTTTTTTTAAACACATAATTTATATATTGGTCTTATAATTTATAACCCAGCTCAAAAGGCGCTGGCCGATAGGACCTACAGGAGTTTCTAACTCAACCCGTCAGAGGCCCCCCACTGGCAGCCTTACGCGCATTTGTCGGATCCCAAGACAACTGAGCACAAATGTGGGCGACGGGGGATGAGGGGGAATTAAAGGACCTAAGGGCTTTACTGGATGTTTTAAATGTATGTAGCTTGCCCTCACCCATCTAAGACATGAGCGTCAGGATCTCTAAAGTCCATGCGCACACATACATGATACTAGACTTTATACTCTCATCCGAAGAAGTACATTGTCGGTGACGTAACAGCTGCAAGTTTTTTTTGTTTTGTTTTTTTAAATCCACCATGAAATTACACAAACCTTGTCGCTGTATCTGTTTGGGATTTGTGTACCACATGCCGAAGTTCAGTTTAGTTTTTAAGTGTTGCCAGTATATAGTAGGCCAAAGTTGAGTTGCGGGCTGTCTATTGTTAGGTGATGCAAAAGATACTCGAGACTGCAATTTTCCCACCAAGATCCCACACCTGTCGTCTATAGTTAACGGGGTTTTTGGCACTTCTACTAGACTCATATTACGGAGCTTTTACATCGAATTCGAAGTTGTGGTTTTGTGGGGGCCAACGTGGAATAACTCTTCCTTATTATATGAGTGAATGGGCAACAATTTGGACGGGAGATAATCGTGAGAAGGTTGGACATTAATGTAGCGAGCATCACCGTATGGGAAACAGAAAAGAGCGGAGGGACGGACATAACTTTGCACAGCTAACTGAACCAACTACCGAGCGACCCCAAGAAATGACACCTGTCTTGTGTTGCTTTACGGTTTTTGTCTCTTCACTAGGCTAACAAAACTGCGCACATATTTAAGCTTTGCACATGCGGAGGTGCAGCGCAACCGTTGTTGCTGTTGTTGCTAGTCGGTGCAAAACTGTCTGTTGTTGGTGATGTAAAAGATAGGCTACAACTGCGATTTTCCCACCAAGAAACTGCACCTGCGTACTGTAAAAAAAAAAGGTGGTGGTAAACCTGCGTACTGTATCTGTAAAAAAAAATTTTGTGTTAATATGAGTTGGATCTTTGCTACTGCTAGGCTCTAGTATACTGCAGAGATGCACTGGTAAACTGTTGCTAATGCTGGAAGTTATGTTAGTGTAGTTACACGACGAGTGGTGTTTGTATAATTTTGTTGGCATAGTGTATAAAGGTAGCTGAACATTTTTTTTCCCCACCGTTAGATTACCTGTTTCACTGTATGTTTTGTTTACGGCTTTGAGCCTGTACTAGGGCAGCGTACTATGCAGACACTTGGGCGAAGGTCTA